>BGPR01000738.1:115718-135904 GCA_013235015.1 Araneus ventricosus
TTTTATAAAAAAAATTTTGAAACATTTTCCATCTTTTTACTAAATATATCACTCGCACTTTAAAGAAAACTATATCGCCTTTTTCTTAATGTTGAAATTTTAGCGTTTATAAACAAAATTAAACCGAAAAAACAGTCAATGTTTGTTGAAAAATAAACTTATACATTTTGTCCCATTTTAACGTTATTACTTTTGAACTCTAATTTCATAATTTATTCTACTAACAGAACGTAGTTATTAGCGAAAATCGCTCTCTCCTTGACTTCAAATCATATTCGCAACTCAGAAAATTAATGAAATCAAGAGAGTAGTTTAAAATAAATCGAATGCGAATCGAATGGAACGTTGTATTAGCGAAATCTATCTTCTCCTCCCAGAGTTTAAGTGGCCAAGTGGTTTAAGTATCATCTTCCGAACCGGTAGGTCGCGAGTTCTATCCTGGGTTGTGTTCGTATTCTGTTTTTGCTATAATTTGCAATGAGTTTGCAATGCAAGCTTGTGGCAAACTTGCTGCAAGTTCGTCCTATGGTGACTTCGAGGCTTGCGTTAACTTGCGGCAAGCTTGTTTCACACTTGCACACTTGTCGTGACAAATTTGCAGAAGCTTGCAGACTTGCAGTGCAAGTCTGCTGCAAATTTGCTGCAAACTAAAATTGCTATCTGGGATGATATTCCTTCATTGGTAAAGGAGTCTGTTCTTACGTAGCTCCATGACCATAAGAGAAGGGGCAACGCACGAGGCGGCGCGCTGTTGTTATTCGTTTACATGTTGGAGTGAAAAAGGGCAGATAGTAATGCGCACAAAGTTTAAGTACCCAGAAAAGGGAATTTTCCCGGTAAAGACTCGTGACTCGAAAAGAAAGTTTTTGTGCGCTTATTATAATGAAAGTAGAAGTAATTAAAATGAGGTGTTGTTAAAAGATTATTTAAGAAAGTTAAAAAATTAAAATATCATATATATATATATTATTGTTATTAGTTATTATTATTATTGTTATTTTTATTATTATTATTATTAGTTATTATTATTATTATTATTATTTAGTTATTATTTAAATTATATATATAAATAATCTTTATAATAAATAATTTAAATAATAACTTAAAGGATAACGAATTCCCTTTTTGTTTCCTTAAAACTTGATCTTTTTTAAAATTAATTTTTGTTATCCTGAGAAATAGTTCCAATTTTTTACTCATAGATGTAGATACTGGATAGCTTCTAGATCGTTGATTGTTTTGTATCTATAGGTCATTTTTCTGCTTGGCTTGCTTCTGAAAGAAAGTAAAATTTTTATCTCTTTCTTCTGATTATGGATTGGAAAAATTTTGGATTTATGTTCTTTATTTGGTGGCCGGACAAGATTCAGACCACAGGAAGGAATGAATTTTGACTTTTTGTCATTCCTTTCCACAGAAAATCTTGTTCCTTTTTGAACTAAAAATGGCGTGTGGATTCTGATGTGTGAGCCATTTTAGTTCCTTTTCATTTTGAATAATTTCTTAACAAATTGTTCTAAGTAGTGGTAAACTTTTGGGTTTTCTATAGTTCTTGTTGTACTTTTTAAAAAAACTTCTATTGAAGCAATTACTTTTTGCTGCTGCGTTTGCACGCAAAAACGTCTATTGTTTTCATTACTTTTCATTTTATTATTGTTTTTCTTTTAATTTATTTTCTTTTAATTTAAATTCCTATTATTTGTTTTTCTATTTCGTTAGATTTGGCTGCATATGCGCCTCTCTATTTAATGCAAAATATGTTATTGTTTTTTATTTTATTTTAATTAAAATTTAATTAATTAATTTTGCTAAATTTTAAGAATTATAACTATTATATATATATATATATATATATATTACATTACTGTAATCTTCTGTATAAGGAACTTCAAAATTCACAACGTACTAAAACTCCAACTTTAATATGAGTACAATGAGTACAATTACCAAAAAAAAATACATGTTTATATAAATTCTTCAAAATTAAGAAATATAATTTATGCTTTCCTTACATTGCTACATTTCTTACATTACTATTAATCCAAAATTCCGCAAAAATCCTATGTCTTATCGTTTTATCACTTGTTGAACTTCTTCGTACGTGAAGCAGACTGAATACATTTTCTTTAATCTGTTAAAAAAATTAGTGAATGTCATCGGTTCAGAGGTTTTCACTTGGATTATTCTCAATAATAAACCTGTTATTGATTTCATTCACAATAATAAAGACATTATTTCTTCTATTGAAACTCTCGACTCCAATGATTTTTTTACGAGTGTTCCATTAGTCGCTCGTCGAGAGGTATTTAATTGTTTTTTTTTATTACAAAAATATTCTCAATATTTCTTTTGACTATTGGGATAAATTATGTAATTTTTGCATATTTAATAATTTTATTTACAATGGGGAAAGAATTTTTCTCCAATCTCATAGCATTCAACAAGGATCTTTTTATTTTTCTATAATAGTTAACCTTTTCCTTCATTATTTTGAAAAGATTTATTTACTTTTTCATCCTCAGGCATTCAGATATACAGATGATCTTATTATTTTTAATAATGGAACTTTTAATAAAACGTAGCAAAATATTTATCCTACAGATTCGCTTCTTAAAGAAACAAACAGTAATAAGTTTGTAGCGAATTTTTCAGATCTGGATATTAAACATTTTGTTAATATTTTTTGTATCAATGTATATGACAAAAGAAAGCTCGCTTAATTTTCTCGTATTAAATCTATTTGATCAAATGAAAATTCAAAAGACGACAAAGCTTTTGTTTAATCAAATTTTAAAAACGGTATTCTCGAAAACTACGTGCGACATTATCTAAAGCAGTAAATTAGGCTATCGGCAAGGAATTTGTCTCCTTTTCTTCCTCTGTTTGGCAACAACATTAAATGGTTTGGAGACTTTTCCTCCTGCGACTTAGAATCTCGTGTGCTTATTCCTGGCAGTGGTAAACCTTTTCCTTTTTTCCTCTTTTATTGTTATGTGAATATTTACTGTATTATTTTTAATCCAGGCCTCATGTATCTTGATTTTTTGCTTTCGATTTTTTAAGTCATTTTCATCGTATATTTCTTTTATACCAGAATTTTTCGAGTTTTAATTGTCATGTGTTTTTGAGGGGATAGCGACAACAATTTTACGTTTTTCCGTATGTCGTTCGCAGTAAAAAAGCACTTATTAATATCATACGCGGGCTTCTCTTACTGACGAGCGGCTCGCTATGATATTTTTCAATTTATTAAATTTTTTCTTCTTTTTTGTCCTTTGTTTCATGTACGTTTTCGAATTTTTGTGTTTTGTTTCTTGTTTATATATATATATATATAACGCTCGAGTGAAAGCAGTGTTCCGGCAGGTATATATCATGATGCTTGGGGTGACGGCGGTGTTTTTAGGTTTATGCTAACACTGTTCGCAGAAAGCATTATGATTTCTCTAATTTTTAGCTGTTCGTATAAATTTCCCTTTGAATAATTGTATAAATTTCGTATAAATTTCACTATATATATATCATTTTTAACGACACCTGATTTTTAATTACTTCTACTTCTATCGTAATAAGCGCACTACAAGTTTCATTTCGAGTCACGAGTCTTTTCCGGGAACATTCCCTTCTCTGTGTACTTAAACTTACTGCTCATTCCTATCTGCCCCTTTTTTATTCAAACATGTAAGATGACCACAACAGATCGCAGCTCAGGCGTAAGCTTTTTAAATCTGGTCATGAATAACAAATTATGATTCTTTTACGTACTGAAAATTAACCTAAAATATCCTCAACGATGGAATGAAGAAGTTAAGCCAAATATTTTCTCTTCTCTGACTAAAATGGATTACAACTCACCTTTTAAGGCTGATCTTATAATAGCCGACAGGACGTGGATTTTTCTGGAAAATCCAGTACATCAATGAAAAGTGATCTTACTACAACCTGCTCATCACTCGTCGCTTACTTTGATGATAAAATCTAGTGATGTGCAACCCAGTCATCTTCAAGTTATTTCAATACCGTCAACTGCAAGCATTTACTTCATCTTCATGGTTCAAATATCTATTTACAAAGGTGCCTTCGGGTTATGTTATTTTTTTGGATAAATTCATCTTAGTCAAGAATCATTTTCATCTTTACTGTGTTATCAAGAATATCAAATGTGCAAGAATTCGACATGTGTATTTCTCGTTAGTAGTTTCATTTTATAATGTGTGATCTACAATTAATAGGAAAAAATTGCAGCTGCTGGGTAGGGGGAAAATAACATTACCATGATCATGTGTTCTTAAAATGATTTATATTCATTGATAACATATTTTCTTTGCAAAATAGTTTTGTTTTGGTTGTGATATTAAATATTATACTGATCAGTATATTTGGTAAATTTTGAATATATTATATTGACATATTAATTTGAATTTATTTGGTATCGTCATATTTTAAATGTGTTGTTTATTTTTTATAAGTAATCATTTTTGGCATATCTGAACTTTGGTATTTGCTTTTTCATGAAATTATACTGAATATTAATATTATTATTCCAAGTATTTAATTACAATATTAAAGTAAATAGTTTAAAATGTACTTATTTTGAATATGTAAATTCATACGATGGAATTAAGACTTGAGAAGAATTCACTTCCTTTTCAACTGAAAGATATATCTCTCCTAACCAAGTCAATCTAAGTGATTTCACATTGAAATCATCCAAAGAAGATGGTGATACATAACTTTTTTATAAAAATTTTCAGGAAATATTAAAAATAGTCAGGCAATTAAATTTATCTACAGATATGATCCTTGAAGTACTTTCAGATGGCTTGCCAGTAAATTTAAGGCAGCTTCTTGCCCTAAATTTCCCTCACAATCCTACAGAGTGGCTCATAAAAGCATCACAATTAATCAAAATAAAAAATCTAGTGAGAATCTTTTAAACCGTGGCCATTCTGAAACCCAAAATGTAAAATCTAACTTTGACGGTAATTAACGGCAGCCAAGAAATATTAGGACAAAAATTTTACACCCAGACAAAATTTGGCCAAATAACTTTCAACCAAATTCCACTCCAAGGCAAACTTTCAGACCAAATAGGTATTACTCAACTCCTTCCCCCAGATAAAATTTTAGACAATTCAGTAATGCTAATACACATTTTCAAAATAAATTACCACCTTCACAATGCTGGCCTGGAACAAATCAAGGCATTGCCAATGCTTATCATTGGGTACAAACTTGCACTTTGGGACTTGCTGCACGACAGTTACCATCTGAAAACCCTGCTCCACCTAACTTTGACCCTCCAAATTACCTAAAGTATCCGGCAACCACAATAGAAACCCGTTGAAATGTGTTTTAGACACTGATCAACAATCTCGTTGATCCCACGCAATTTTGTGACAAAACATCATTTAAAAATGACAAATTCTAAAGGTACAATTGTACAGCAAACCCGGGGTAAAATTAGTCTTACTAAAACATGTACATTTTCATTACAAATTGGTACCATAAACAAAAATGTAACCATGTATGTTCTAGATCATGCTTTACCCTACATAATACTAAAATTGGCAAAATATGGCATAACTATATACTGCAGTCAACAAAAAATATCTCAAAATGGAAAAAAAACTTATATATCATTCAAAATGATAAAAACAAATCAAATAATAGAAACAAACAAAAAATTTATTTACACATTTCTGAATGTAAACAAATAAACTCCCATTGTTTTCAGACAACTGAAGATCAAGCTAACTTGCCCCAGTCTGTTGTAGAAAATGAATGAGAGTTAAGGAAAGAAGTAAAAGATATAATTAAAAATTTTGATTAAGTTTTCTCAAAGGACGAGTATGATGTTGGTACACTCAGAGTTGAACCACACAGAATTGTGCGCAATTCTGACTTTTCAGTTAGTCTGAGACCTTATCACACTTCTCTTGTTGAGGAACAAGAAATAAAGAGTCAGGTTGAGAAATTGTTGCAAGCTGGTTTAATCAAAGAGAGTAATAGTCCCTATTCATCTCCAGTAACTTTAACTTTTAAACGCGATGAGGGTAAAAAGACTCGATTATGCATAGATTTCAGAAAATTAAATGCTCTAGGTAAATCAGACTCTGAAACCTTTCCCCTCATGGATAGTCTACCAGATAAATTATCAAAAGCAAACATTTTTTCCTCTTTGGATTTGGCTTCTGGGTATTGGCATGAGCCCATTAATCCCAAAGATACTAAACAATTGCTTTCTGCACAAAGTTTGACTTCTATGAGACATGCAGATTACCATTTGGCATTAAAGTAGCTCCCACAATTTTAATAGATTAATTCGAAGAATATTAACTAAATATAAAATTGATTTTGCTTGCAATTATTTCGATGATATCTTTGTGTACTCTTCATCTGAACTAGAACATTGGAAACAACATAAAATAATCTTTGAAATATGTGAAAAAGAAAACATTAAATTGAAACTATCCAAATGTGTTTTCGCCAAACTAAAATTAGCTTCTTCGGTTATGAAATTGTACAAGGTAAATTTTATCCTAGTAATGTTTATATTGAAACTAAAAAAAATGCAACCTCCCGCTAATGTTAAATAAATTCAAAGGTTCTTAGGTTCTGTAATTGTTTACAATAAATTTATTCCTCAATATGCTTAATTCAGATACACTTTAAATCAACTTTTGAAAAAAGATGTAAAATTTAACTGGTCAAATGAATGTCGGGTTGCATTTTACAAACTTAAAGCAATCCTAATAACTAAACCAGTTTTAAATTTATTTAATCCTGATGTTACTTGTCATGTTTTCGTTGATGCATCACAAAAAAAGTGTTGCAGCTGTTTTGAAACAACCTGATGCCTCTAATGTTTTACATCCAATAGATTATAATGCTAGAACTTTAAGAGACTATGAAAAAAGTTATGCTATAAATGAGTTAGAATGTCTGGAAATAGTTGATACTTAGGATAAATTTTACTGTTACCTCCACGGTCAAAAAGTTGCCATTTATATTGACTATGCAGTTCTTTTTTGGCTCAAAAATGTTAAACACTTGAGGAGTAGGTTATTCCAGTGGTCATTATTTTTAAGTATGTTAGACTAAGAAATAAAACATCAAAAAGTTTCCACTAACATTGAAGCAGATATCTTACCTAGGCATCCAGTTTCTCACCATCTTCAACATTCAGTACATTTGTTAGACATGAATGAAATAAAAAATCGACAAAAAACTGATAATCTCTGTGGACCGAAGTACCATGAAGTTAAAGATGTAATAGTAATAAAAACGAAAAATTGTATAAAATAGTTGTCCCTTTTTCATTCAGACTTAAATTAATAAATCTAGGTCATGAACAATTTGTTCATCCTGGTGTCCAAAAAATGTTAAATTTAATTACTCCTCAGTATTATTGGCCTAATATTTCCTCTGATATAAATGAATTTGTTAAACATTGCTCTGTTTGTCAACTTAACAGAAAACGAAAACAAAAAGATTTGGCCATCTCCAACAAGTACCTACTACTAGCATACCTTTCGATTTTATTTCTGTAGACACTGCTGGATGTTTTAATTGGTACAATTCAACAAAATATTTCTTCATATTGTGATTCACCATGCAGCAAGGCAGGTTTGAATCTTTCCTTCAAAAATTGTAAATTCTGAAACATACATTAATATTCTGAAAAAGATTTCCGAATTCAAGTACCTTGAAAATTATTAACAGATAGAAATGATGCATTTACTTCTTATAGATTTAAAAAAGTCGTAAGAAATTATAATGTGAAGCACCTTTTAACAATGGCCCACCACCCACAAACGAATGGCAAAGTTGAACGCGTTAATAATTCATTAGTAACTAGGCTTAAATGTAAAGTTATTCTTCTTCCATTAAAGATCCTTCGAATAAATTATTAGAAAGTGTTACTCTATACTTATAAAATGCAATGTTTGTGTGTGTGTCTGCGATGTACAGACGAATCTATCGCACTTACAGCCATGACATTTGGCACACAGGTAGTCGTAATGGTGACTGAATGCCCCTCGAAGCCGAAATTTTAAAATTTAATCTACAAAATTTTTTAATTAATGTTGTCTGTTGTTTTGGGTGATTTTTCGTACTAATTTCTGAATAGCATGGTTTCGGATAACTGTACGATAAAAATAGATACACCATCGGAAAGAACACGCGATTTCCGTTACGATAGAAGTTCATTTTGAGCTTCTAACGTAATTTAATGAATTTTGAGAAATTTTTAAAAATAGTCAGTTTTGGCATCTACATGTTAGTTTTGTTTTTAAATTTGTTGCATCAGACTTTCTAATAACACTATTATTCTCAATTTTTTTCAGCTTATAACTAGAACGGTTCTGTTGGATTTAAAACAAGAATGGTTAAAATATCTTTTACTGTTTCTTTAAATTAATTTTTTTCTGGGCCGTTGAGATTTATTTTTCTCGATCGAGGTCCTCGTGCGGCACTTCTTCGGAACGTTGCTGGCAATTTTGATTGGCGGACGCGCAGGATACATCATGACCTTCAACTGAATAACTTTGATTTTTATTTTCGGCAATATCTTAACGTATTTATTCATTTCGCATACTTTGCTCGCAGAATAATAATTTTCACGTTGCAATTTTTTAATATTGTTTATCGCGAAAAAAATAAACGGGAAAATCAATAATATGTATCTTTTGTTTTGAGTTTGTTTTCAAAACTTTTTCGTGTCGTTGTGGGCGATTTTTTTTTCTTTTCATTCTGTTGAAGTCCTGATTCCACGGGTAACGCCATGCGCGTACTGCTAGTATTGAATATAACTGAACTCCCCATTCAATAACCAAATATCCTCCTGCATACTTGTTGCTCAGTACATTACTTTATGATTTCCCTATTGGTCAAAATAGTTATTATGAACTTCTTAACGAAGCTTGTAATTTGGCTTTATAAAGAACAATAGACTATCATAACAAAAATAAAATAAGATATGATGCACTTTTGTTAACAAGAAATTCAACCCAGGTGATCTTGTTCATAAAGAATTCCATTATCCCAATAGTAGAAAATTAAGTCCTCCTTTTTCTGGCCCATATGAAATTATTAAACAATGCACTGAAGTAACATGAAATTAATAAACCAAATCCTTTGCAAAAACAAATCACACAAATTATGCATATTTCTAATTTAAGATATTTTTTATTCACCAGATAAACTTAAATTGAATCATGAATAATAAATTAACTATATTTGATTCAAAAAAAGCCTCCTGTTTCCCTCTATAATTTTTTCCCTTTTGTAAGAATTGGTCAGTTCAAAAATTATTTTCCCATTGGAAGGCTGAATCTTACATATTTTTCTTCTTTAGTGTTGTTGCCCAAAGAACAAAACAATGAGGATAAATCACACAAGCCTTACTGTTTTAAAACAGCGTTTAACAGTATGGTGTTCAGTTTGTACATTATCTCTCTCCTTCTCTCTGGGAGAAAGCATGAAACAGATCGCAAAGACCTTGTCCCTTTTTCCTCAGACTTGGTGATATTCCCAGTTGCTTATGCAACATCATCAAGATTAAAAATTCTTTTGTCACTGATGTTAAACTCAACAAAATGTTACTGACATCCAACATCAGAATATTCATATTTTTGTATTTGAAGCGTACTGTATCTTTTTTATAAAAATGTTTTTAAATAAATATTTTATATGAACGTACTCTTGAATATTTACATTTAAATTATTATTCATATTAAGAAATCAGTAGTTAAATTTACTATTGAAAGAACTCTTATTTGAAGAACTTTTCATCATGTGGATGGAACTTTTTTACAATCAACTAGCAAATGTTTATTGGAATACTCCAGGGAACATGATATATAATTGAAAATTTTTTGTAAATATATAATTAAATTAATTTTTATATTTAAATGAGAATTGTCTATGTTTTTATAAATATCTTTGCATTTATATTTTTGATTGAACTCATTGAAGTGCATTTTAAAAATTTGGATATCTTATTGTACATTTATTGTTAATATTATTAAATTCAAGCTCATGACAGGCAATTAAAACAATTTGTGAAAATTTTAAAAGTACTTTCTAACTTGTCCAACTTCGCAGGTTCTCCGATACAAGGGCCCGGCTGTCGTACGACTCTTTCGGAGGGGAAAAATTATAATATTTTAATTTTTTAACCTTCTTAAATAATTTTTAGCGTCACCTCACTTTTAATTACTTCTATCGTAATAAGCGCACTACGTCTGTCATTTTGAGTCACGAACCCTTTCCGGGAAAATTGCCTTCTCTGTATATTTAAACTCTCTGCTCATTCTTATCTGCCCCTTTTTGAATCAAACACGTAAGATGACAACAATAGCGAGCAGCCCAGGCGTAAACTTTTCAATTCTGGTCATAGATAATAGCGAATTATGATTCTTTTACGTATTGAAAATTAACCTAAATTATCCTCAACGATGGAGCAAAGAAGTTTAATCCAAATATTGTCTCTTATCTGAATAAAATGGATTACACCTCACCCCTAAAGCTTGATCATATATATATATATATATATATATATATATATATATACACGAGGCGTCCGGAAAGTAAGTGCCGTTTTGGAAAAACTCGCATAAAAAATGTTTTTTCAAAACTAAATTTATTTTTACAGGAAAGAGCATTTCTGAAACAATTTTTCTACATCGTTACCACCATTGTTCAGACATTTGTCACAGCGGGAAACCAACTTGCCTATACCCTCTGCAAAGAAAGGTGCCGCCAGAGAAGACATCCCCTGCTGAACACCGTTTCTTGCGTCGTCATCGCTGTCAAAGCGCCTCCCTCCAAAATCACTCTTCAGGTTCAAGAACAAGTGGTAGTCTGAAGGTGCGAGGTCGGGGCTGTACGGCGGGTAATCGAACTGCTCCCAACCGAATTGTTTAATAAGGTTCTGAATGAATCCAGCAGAATGGGGACGTGCGTTGTCGAGAAGCAACAGCTTGACTGAGCATTCCTCTCCTTTTGTTTTGAATTGCACGCCGCACTTTTCGCAATGATTCACAGTATCGTACCGCATTGATGGTTTCACCTCTGGGAAGGAACTCAACAAGCAGAACGCCCTGTTTGTCCCAGAACACAGTACACATGATTTTGTGTACTGACAACGTTGTGGGGAACCGTGATTGCCTCCACTCCATCGACTGTTGTTTTGAATCTGGAGTGACATGACAAACCCAAGTTTCATCACCGGTCACAATTTTGTTTAGGAATTTATTGCCCTCTTCACTGTATCGGGTAAGAAATGTCAAAGCACTGCCAACTGGCTTCGGTTTGTGGACATCCGTAAGCATTTTCGGAACCCAACGCGAACACAGTTTGCGATAATTTAAGTAATTTGTGAAAATCTCATGCAAAACAGTTTTTGAAATTTGTGGAAACTCATCAGAAAGCATTCTTATTGTGAACCGTCTGTTTTGACGAATTGTCTCATTCACTTTTGCAACCAAAGCATCATTGACAACAGTAAGTCGCCCACTCCGTGCTTCGTCATGAACATTGGTACATCCATCATTGAATTGTCGAATCCACTTTCTAACCATTCCATCAGTTATTACATTTTCACCATAAATCTCTACAAGTTGACGATGAATTTCAGCTGGCTTAACATTCTTTACGTTCAAAAACCGTATTACACATCTCACCTCACAGTCGGCGGGATCAGCAATCATCTTAAACATTTTGAACGCTCACTAACACAAGTAAACACAACACAATCCGGCTGTAATGGCGTCAGCGGCAGACAATCAACCAGAGACATGTGTGCACCTGCTCGGAACGTCGACACTAGCGCTGCGGTGGCGGTAGAGCGAAACGGTACTCACTTTCCGGACACGCCTCGTATATATATATATAACTTGTTATATATGGTCTTGCATAAGCAAAGTAAACAAGACATATCAAGAAGCCAATCCCATACTAAAAATTCATAATTTAAACGATACAGCCAAATCTAAAACAAAAATCTAAAGAATTGAAAATACTGTAGGTACCATGAACAAAAATTAAATTTAAACATTTATGTCAACATGTAAAAAACTCTGTTGTTATTAAAAGTATTGAAAAAAGGCAATCCATATATGTGGAGTTTTCAACAATTAATATAGCAGCTTGGCTGTGGACCAGCTTATGCCAGGTTAAATTAATTTTGCTGTACAAACCATCCCTGTTACTATAGTTGTTGAAAAATCAGACAGGGTAATTTACCCTAAAATGAAAAAATTTAGGAAGAAAAATTATACACTAACCCTAACTTGTAAACATAACTATATGGAAAGGACTAAAATTCAAGATAAAAATATGTAAAAGAATAATATATTGCACTAAAAACAATAAATACATCTTTCAATAAAGTACTCGTACTTATTCATTAAACTTTAAATAATCAGTATCTCTACCTATCCTTACCAGGATTTAACACTTTTAATATATACCGCCACTTATCCTGACATCACATATTGCCACAACAAGATTTCCAACTATGAAACTACATAATTGACCAAATGAAATAATTAATTATGAAATTAAAGAATTAGTAAGAATTTTAATTAAAAATCTCAAAACCAGTTAATAAATGTAATACACTTAGTTATCTAGAAAATATTTAAAAATTGGAAAAACTGTCTATTATAACGAATATTTCAATTTAAAAATCGTGAAACAACAAAATTGACCAAATGAAATAATTAATTATGAAATTAAAGAATTAGTAAGAATTTTAATCAAAAATTTCAAAACCAGTTAATAAATGTAATACACTTAGTTATCTATTAAATATTTGAAAATTGAAAAAACTGTCTATTATAAGGAATATTTCAATTTAAAAATCGTGGCGCCATCTATGTAATAAATTTGAAACCAGTAAAACAAGAACCAAATTAGAAAAAAAAATTACACATTACATGTAAAATAGGAATAAACACAAACCTACCAGCAAAGAATTGAAATATTCCATGAAATACCAATAAGAATGCATTATTCTAAATGACCTAAATATTTCTCATCTATATAAACTCGTAAAAACTATTTGGTATTCCAAAAACCATTGCATAAAAATAAAATTTTTTATGTTCTTAATTCTATTATCATTGTCTGTTACTAAATTATTATTTCTAATTATATAATTTTTCACTAAATACTTGAAGAGAGAAATGCTAACATTACTATCCCAATAAGGAAATTTATTAATTTGAAAATTAAATGCATTTCTTTTATCAAAAATATCTGTTACTATTTTACTATTTATAATTTTTATATCTCGATCTAGAAATTCTGCAGCTAATTCATTTTCATCAGTTTTTATAAGTTTCAAATAATCAGGATAGAAATTAATATATGGCTTAATGTTTATTTCTTTATTGAATAATATCAAATCACCTATATAATGGAAAATTATACTGTGGCCATAATTAGCAAAGTCTTTCTCATAGTAATGTAGGTAAATATTTGCTAAACTATTACTAGCTGGACCTCCTTGAGGTAATCCTTTGATTTGATGGAAAATCCTATTATCAGAAAGATATAGTCTTCTTTTAGAACAAGATTAATAAGATTTTTAAGATATATATATTGATTAATGAAGCTCAATTAGATAATAGTTCTGAATTTCTTTTTTGTAAAACTTACAATTCTATATATATGTTGAATTGTAAAATTTGTAATTTCAAGTGTATATGACAAACATCTAATACAATTAACTTAAGAATTAATCAACACCGTTCAGACACTAAAAAATGTGAAAACAACAAAAATATTGACAATAAAATAGAAATTGGACATTTTCATGCACACGGTTTTGATAATGTAGTTATTAGCATCATTAAGATGATTCCTTGCATAAAAAATAGAATATGGTGGGAAATTTTTTTTATAGACTACTACAATACTATTTAAACATATGGACTCAATATATTGTATTTTGTAAAAAACATTTTGCAAGTATAAAAAGCAACGAATCTTATTATTTTTATAAAGTAGAAGCTTCAAATATAGAAAAAAAAGACATTGTAAATCTAGTATAACTAGACACAAGAGAGATAATAGAGAACTTAATATTATTAATGAAGATTAAATGGAAATTTGTAATAATTTTGATAAAGATTTTAACATAAAAAAGATTAAACGATATATGTTTGGCTTAAATAAAAAAGAAATAAAGGCATGTAGAGAATTAATTATGGATAATAAGACATACTCACAAGGATGGGATTTGAT
This sequence comes from Araneus ventricosus, assembly GCA_013235015.1. NCBI lineage: Eukaryota > Metazoa > Arthropoda > Arachnida > Araneae > Araneidae > Araneus > Araneus ventricosus. Next base: position 129,978 of record BGPR01000738.1, read on the forward strand.
TAGAGATATCTTCAAATTTATATATAAAGAATTTAATTTATCTCGTAGCAATCACAATAAGAAAGATATTGGATACTGTACCTTCCTTTATATGAACAAAAAGTTTGACAACTGTAAATTTTCTGCTATATTAAATAACCATATTAATTGCTACCCTATAAAAAATATTAAAATTAAACGTGCATTTAAATACAACAAACAATTAGGCAGAATGATTTTTAAATATAATAACTTCTAGTGACTTCTTTGTCAGCTACAAGATCCAGAGGAACTAATCCAGTCAGAACCTGGAGGGCCTCCGAGGATACGGTTTTGTAAGTTTTTGCTATTTGGACCAGTGCTACCCTTTGAATTTGAATAAGCTTTTGACTAATTTTATCCGCTTAGTTGAACCAAATTTCAATTCCATATAAAATATATTTTTCTATTGCCACTTTGTATATTTCTTTTAATACTTGGGGTTAAACTGCCAGGTTGCTCTTGAAAATCTATATAGTTTATTTTGAAGGTAATTGACTTTTTCTCTGACCCCCTCCAGGTGCGGCCTCCATATTAATCTTTCATCAAATAGCAGGCCTAAGTATTTTATTGCCCTAGATTGTTTAATAACTATGTCGTTCATTTTCAATGTTGGCACATGAGTAATGTCCTTTTTGTAAGGGAACATTATAAACTTTGATTTCGTAGGATTTATTTTGAGCTTATATTTGTTTGTCCATGATTCCACCACTTTTATTGGGGTCACCAAACTCTCTGTAAATTTATACGAGGCCGTTCCTGATGACATGATGAGGATGTCGTCTGCAAACATTGTGCACATAATATTCTCTTGTCCCTCCATCTGTCTTAAAAGCCTATCGGCAATTAGAAGCCATAGTATGGGGCATAAACAGGAACCCTGTGGGACTCCTTTTGAGTAGTTAAATTCTGTATTATTAATGTCATCGTAGATTCTTCTGTTACTGAGAAAGTCTTTTATGACGTCAATAAAATATACTGATATCCCATCCTCTTCGAGACAATTTATTAGGTCCTCCCATATTACGCTATTAAATGCGTTAGATATGTATAGTGATAAAGACAAAGTTATCATTTTTGGCATTTGCATTAATACTGAAGTTATGGAATTTATCAAGAGCTGTCAAGGTTGACATTTTTTTTCTGAAACCAAATTGATTTCTATATAACTTACAATTGCTTTCCAGTTCATATAATAATCTCTGTGCAATAATTTTATCATATACTTTACCCCAAGCAGGTAAGAGACATATCGGTCTATATGCCGAGACTTCAGTGAGATCCTTTCCCTCTTTAAGTATCAGTAATACATTTGCAATTTTCCAGAAATCTGGAAAAACGCCTTGTCTTGTACAATCATTAAACAACTCTGTGAACCAAGCTGGATCGAGAAAGAAGAGTTATCTGATGATCCCAAGAGTTAAACCATCTGGTCCGGGAGATTTATTTATATCCATATCATCCATGACTGTTTTAACTTCTTCTTGTGTAATAACCGGAAAATTCATATTTATTTTAATCTGTTTCTCAACTATTCCATCTTCAGATCTTGGAAAATGATGCTTCAGGACAACCTGAATACTGTCTCTGAAATTCTTTGTGTATTCTCCATTTTCCATCTTATATGTTTCATTTCCCCAAAGAATTTACTCTTTCTTTTATTAACTTGTAAAATGCGTCAAATGTGTTGGTCTTCAAAATGCTATCCAAAAATTTCCTGAAGCAGGTTTGTTTCGCTAACAGAATTCTACTTGCGTACGTCTCCAATTCTTTTTTGTACCTTATTTCCCTTTGTTTTCTTAGTTCTTGGTCTCTAGTCGCCTGGAATTTTATCCTTAGAGCTCTATCTTTACTTCTTAATATTTAAAATTCGGTGTTCCACCAAATAGCGTTTTTCGGTTTTTTGCTCTATTTCTCTTCCTTGTTTCAAAGCATACATTTGCTAAAATATGATGAATTTCTTTAATCATTTCGTTTAAGTTCTTGTTTGAATCTTTGTAATTGGTTTTACATCTTTCTACACTTTGATTTACTTTGATTTTGAAATCAAACCAGTTTACGTTTTCTATGGACCATTTGCATGTCTTTCTCTTGTTCGAGAAATATTTTTTTTCAATTTTAGATTCCATAATTTGATGGTCGCTAAGCGTTATTCTGTCCCATATTTTCCACTTCGTGATTCTATCGACACCGATATTCTTAACCATCATTATATCTATGCAGCTAATACCGCAAGGGTCATTAAATGAAGGTAGAGAATCCCTATCTTTGATAACTACTAGGTCAAATTGGTTTATTACGTCATGCCCTATATTTCCTCTGTATTCCTTGGACCCTATATACTCAACTTGGCGTTGAAGTCACCAAGAATTACAATCTTTTGCTGTGAAAAACGTAAAAATATGGTACTAATTTCATTTATATTCTCATCAAGTTCCGAACCGAAGTTAAACAACTTCGGTTTGGAGATCTCGTAATTCTCAAATAAAGAATCCGCTTTTTTAAATTCGTCAATTAGTTTATCTATATCTTCTTCAGGAGGAGTATTTATCGGTATACCACCTTTCTTAATATTTTTGAGACTGTTGGCCCTAACCGAGATTTTAGAAGGTGAGATCTTACTCTGTATGTCCTTTTTAGTATTATCTGAGTTTTGGTCTTTCTTTGGGTAAATTATAACGTTGAATTCTTTCTTGGGGCAAGACCATGATCGATCTCTATCACTTCCCTTTGCCACTGCATGGGAATACAACAATTTGTCTTTATTTTCTTTTCTTGATGATTCTTTATCACTTAGTGTTCCACAAACATGAGAAATCAGTACTTGCTATTGCCAGCAGACCCTAAAAGGGTCGCCTGCAGCACTTCTTAGTTTGTCTTGTTTAGCTTGATTCAAGCTCGATGTGGCAATTAATGCATTAAGTGCCTTTTCAGAGTTTGAAGCCTTCTCCATTAACGCTTCAATCTCAGCCTTGTCTGCTTCGTGGGGATCCCCATTATCCACTGTGTCAACAGGATTAGTGCCCACTTCTGCGTTTACTTCATCCGTCATGTTTAAACAAACCTGTAATTTGATTAATCTTCTAGCACCTTCGCTATCTAGTAGTCGGCGCAAGGGTGACCACAATAAGTAATATGTTATAACTGAAGTCTTCCATTAAGTCAATCACTCAAAATAAATTCATCACATGTGCAGACAATCAATGAAAAAAGTAAATAAAGACACAACTCGTGTTGAAACGTTCAGCTTGATCGTATTAATAACCAAAGTTCAAAAACAGTCACTAACCTTCACCTTGAAGCAAACAATTACAATACTGACAGTTCGTTCACTGAGCCGGGTCAAGAAAAAACCTGCGCACGCATCCATCATGGCAGACAATATGACTCGAGGGGCGTTTCCCTCAGATTTTCAAGCGAAGATTTCTCCACTTCCAGGGAGAAATTCACAACAAAATATGAATATTTCTGCTGCGGATCAAAGGTAGAAAACACTAAATCGATAATTTACAAAGACATGCCATTAAAAACTCAACTGTAGTTTAAAATACCAGAGCATATGAAAAACAACGCTCATACTTAATGCTTAACAGCCTGAACGCGTTCCATCATATATTCATTACTTCAAAATGTCTTTTCTGAAACAATCACGACAAATCGATATTCTAAACTTAATTAAATAGTTAGGACTAACTCTAGATCCTAAAGCAGTAGTGTCTGAGTTGATTGATATAATAACGAAAGATGAAAATTATGACGAAAAATTTACAAAAGCTCGGTTAGATGTAATAACTGTTCAACGGCAGGAGAAAGAAAATAAGGAGGAAGCTGATAGAGAATATCAATTAAAGAAATTAGAATTAGAAACAAAATCATCGATCGATAATACTGTTTCTTTTACTGCAAATAGAAAACAAAACTTGTTGAATGAACCTTGCTATAATGTCGGTAGTGACGTTAGTGATTATCTGTGATTATTTGCGAAACAGAATTGATATCCTTAAAGAAAATTGGGTTACTCACTAATTCCCATTGCTTCCGTTAGAAATTGTAAATACTGTAGCTAGAGAACCTGATTCGAAAGCTAATAAATATGAATATGTAAGAAAATTGCTCTTGAAACGTTTTAAATTAAGCCCTCAGAAATTCAGACAAACATTTGTAAGTCACAAAAAAAAGTATCGCCCTCGTGGAGCGATTTTACATTCGAATTTCGAAATTATAATTTCCGTTCTAATGAAGTTCATTTTCAACGAACAATTTACTATAGAATATTTTCAATAATTTTAATAAATTTTTAAATATAGCTTTGGTATGATTTACAACATCTTGTTGCAAAGCAATTCAAATCGTTTTCATTGTTTAAACAAATATTTAATTGCGTGTTTCTTTATCATTGTTGAAAGCTGATTTAATATCCCAATACATTTTACTTTTATATTTTATTTCACCAAAATTTTGCAGAATCTGTAATTCAAACTCTCTGAGATATATATATTGTGAAATGGTATTACATGCATAGATGCATCATGAGCAACGCAGCAGTATGGAAGAAGCAGAATGCTGAACTTCTCGATTCACGAGCGATACACCACTGCTATTTATGTAAGCATCTACCTTGAAAATGGTCAGAGTCGACTTCACAACATAAAATGCAGCTCAACGTGCCCAAGCACCCGAGGAAACAACACTCACATCTTTCTTCAGACTTTGCACCAAAGATGAGTTGGCACGCATTCTATTGCACTACGACGTACCCAAGTACTACACCAAGAACAATGGACACAAGACATGGGAACGTCGGAAACAAGGTCAGGTTGTACTAAAACATTCAGGAATAAAAATGCAGAGGTGCTCTTGGGCGGTTGTACGCTGTCCACCCAATTCACAGACAAATTTGCGTATTTGAAAGATATTTTTCGTTTTTTGTGTGATTTTCCGCATTCTTTTCTCCTTTATATTATTTCTGATGATCGTAGGAAGAAAGCAGATACAGCATAGGATAGAGCTAACAATTATTGTTTTAATGAAGTGTATATATATATATATATAAACCAAAAAAATGATATGAGAATAATGTTATGAATATTTTAAAGAACAAATTATAGATAAAAAGTTGTTCCTTTGTAGGATATTTTTGTCTGTGTTCATTATATATCTGTGTATTATTTTTAATTCATAGGTGTTTTACTTTTTATTCATGGTTTCTAGAGTGCTTTATTTTTAATTCATAGCTGTGGGTGTTTTTGTGTAACTTCTTATTTGTATTCATAGTTTTTAGAATCTTTTATTTTTAATTCATAGTTATGGTTCTTTTTATGTATCTTCTTATTTGTCTTATTATTGTCTAGTAATGTATTAAATGATATTCTTCAAGTATCATTATGTCTATAATGCAAAATTACAAAAAAAATCATAAAAAAGTGAAAATTTTTTTTACTCTTTCTGTTCGTGGAATCTCCTTAGTGATTAATTTATGTATGATTGGAGTAATTAGCAGATGGCTTATAGCCATCTTTTAGAATGTGAATATAGGATTTAATTGAATTTTGAAAAAGGTATATATAGTAGTTGAGTTGTTTGATTTGGATATTAAATATTTCACTATGGTAAATGTTCTATTGATATTACGTTTAAAATAGTGACTTGTTGTTTCGTGTTATTGCTTTAAATGGATAAATTTTAATATGGAAGTGTGTAATTTCACTGTTCAGCAAGTACTGCTACTTTCGATTTTAGAAATATTTTTATGAGGTTATATGATTTAAAGATTTAGTGACTGGCAATTAGGTTTACATTTTTGTAGGTCTTTCTCGGTGTTATATTGCCACGATGATCGGAAGAATTTACAGGATACGCTTAATAAACAGACAGATTTATTAGAGTCAAAGCAACTCGTAACATCACAG
>BGPR01000738.1:135914-153658 GCA_013235015.1 Araneus ventricosus
GTCCTTCGATAGACTGCCATGGCCGGGACTCGAACCACGGACGGCCGGTTTCGTAGTCCAGTGCTCTGCCCGCCAAGGCACAGTGAACGTTGGTGAGATTGCTTTGGGTGGCAATATTATTATGGTATGTATATCACCGTTAAAATTTTACCATTGTTTCTTCAATAATTTGCATTTGAGTTTTAGTATTTATGGATTTGGTACATGGAGAGTCTACTGAAGGAGATTGTGTCAATAGAGCAGTGAACAAAAAAAAAAATTAATTTAATTTAAATATAAAAAAGACAAAAAGATATTACAGCTATTATGCCTAAAATTGGAGATTATTGTGAGTTTGATACTGGAAATAAATTTAGTCTACTTTCTTGTGATGATATTGATGCAAGACTTTCATTCTACAATTGATTTTCAAAATATTAATAAAATTAATACTTCACAAAATAATAATTATAGTGATTTGAATTGTATTAAAGGTGACAATATAGAGGGATATGATTTTGGATATAGAGATAATATTACAAAAAAGCATAAAACCAGGATTTTTTTGGAATTCAAAATATAAATATAAAAATAAATTGGCTTCCCCTATTTCACATTCTACATTGCAGTTCAAAAGTAATATGAAGCAAATGAATAATAATGAAAAGGTTGATTATTTAGAAAATCTGAAATTCAAAAGTTGTAATAATAAAAGATGCAAAATTTGTGCAATGATTAATGAAGCTCAATTACAGATAATAGTTCTGAATTTCTTTTTTGAGAAATTTGTATTAAATATGCAATTAAATATAGTATGCCTCTAGAGGCATTTAGTGAATATAGACAAAAAACTTTATTAGATCTTTTTAACTATAATTTTAAATCTAATGATTATATTAGATATCCTGATATTAAAAAACAAATTAAAGAGTTGCAAACAGAATTTGTAATAGTCTATATAGACAAAGTGCCCAGTAATTTTGCTACAATTTGCAAATATTATTACAAAAATAACTTAATGATCATATTTTTAACAGTGATATTTATAATGAGACAAAATTAGGTGAAAGATAAATTTCTAATAGAATTCAAGTCTTCCATAAAAAAAAACTGGGAATTAAAACTGGGAAAAAGATTATCCTCACATCCTTCTAACACCAAAATTTCACAAGTGTTCTCTTAAACTTAGAAGTGTTACTAATGGCCGCAATACTTAGATTTCAAAATCTGGCAAACTCCTGCAAAAATACATCAGGCAGAGATAGAGAATTTAAATAAACAAAAAGATACAATTATAGTAAATAATAGTCTAGACACATTAAATGTAATTAAAGATGTAGAAATAACTAGTGTACATACTTTTGAATTCCAGGATTTATTTAATAGTATAGATATTGAAGAATTGATTAATACCCTAGTAAATATACATAAATATTTCGATCTTAAAAATATATTAACATTAATAATTTTAAAAATCTTATTAATTTTGTTGTAAAGAAAATTATATCTTTTTTGATAATAGGATTTTTCATCAAATCAAAGGATTACCTCAAGGAGGTCCAGCTAGTAATAGTTTAGCAAATATTTACCTACATTACTATAAGAAAGACTTTACTAATTATGGCCACATTATAATTTTCCGTTATATAGATGATTTGATATTATTCAATAAAAAATAGACCTTAAGCCACATATTAATTTCTATCCTGATCATTTAAAACTTATAAAAACTAATGACAATGAATTAGCTGCAGAATTTCTAGATCTAGATAAAAAAATTATAGATAATAAAATAGTAACAGACATCTATGATAAAAAAATGCATTAAATTTTCAAATTATTAAATTTCCTTTTTTGGATAGTAATCTTAGTATTTCTGTCTTCAAGAATTTAGTGAAAAATTATATAATTAGAAATAATAATTTAGTAGCAGACAATTATAATAGAATTAAGAACATAAAATTTATTATTGTTTAACAATAGATTATGGAATGCCAAAAAGTTTTTTAAGAGTTTATATTGATAAGAAATATTTAGGTCATTTAGAATAAAACATTCATTTTGGTATATAATGGAATATTTTTATTTCTTTGAAGGTAGGTTTGTGTTTTTTCATATTTTACTTGTAATGTGTAATTTTATTCAAATTTGGATATTTATTGTTTGTTTTCAGACTTATTACATAGATGGCGCCAGGATTTTTAAATTTAAATTTTATTTTTTTTTATCATTTTCACCAATTTTTAAATATAATATCTAGATAAATAATTGTATCACATTTTTCAACTGTTTGGAGATTATTAATATAGGTATCTTACTAATTCTTTTATATCAAAAATTAATTATATTATGTGGTCAATTAGGCTGTTTCATAGTTGGGAATCTAGTTCTGGCAATCTGTGATGTCAAGCTAAGTGGCGGTATTTTTTTAAAATGTTGAATTCTGGTAAGGATAAGTGGAGAGACTGAATATATAATGTTTAATGAATAGTATGGATATTTTATTGAATGATATATTTATTGTTTTTAGTGCAATATGAAAGTGCAAGATATTGATGTATTACATTTTTTATCTTGAATTTTAGTCTTTTCTATATAGTTATGTTTTATTGTTAGGTTTATTGTATGATTTTTTTTCCAAATTCTTTCATTTTAGGGTAAATTACCCTGTTTCTTTTTTCAACAACTTTAGAAACAAGGATGGTTTGCACAGCAAAATTAATTTAACCTGTCTAAAGCTTGTCCACAGCCAAGCTGCTATATTAATTGTTGAAAACAACATATACTTGGATTGCCCTTTTCAACACTATTAATAACAACAGAGTTTTTTACATGTTCGCATATAAATGTTTAAACTTAATTTTATTTTCATTGTATATATAGTATTTTCAATTCTTTAGATTTGTTTTAAATTTGGTTGTATTGTTCAAATAATGACTTTTTAGTAAAGGATTTGCTTCCTGATATGTCTTGTTTACTTTGTTTCTGTATGATCGTATATATATACAGTAATATCAATCATAATATAACTTGTTATATATGAACATTCAATACAAAATAAACAAAGCATATCAAAAATGCAATTAAAAAGCTAAAAATATATTATTTAAAAAAATTTAAATTATGATGCTGCAAGCAAAAGACATGTAAAGAGCACATATAAAACAATTACATGAACTATATAACTCTAGCTGCTATTGAAAAAGTCAAACGAAAAATTTTGAATTTTCAACAATCAAATTAGTTGCCATGCTTTGGAAGACCATTAAGCAGTAGGGTGGATCGCTCTTCTATGGAGAAAAAAAATTATTATTAATCAAAACCTACCTATGCAGAAAAGAAGTTCTGTGGTATGGAGATTATGAGAAAAATAATAAAAAAAAAATTAAATTCAAAATTTAATACCGCCGCAAGGGGGTTGAAGTTTCGAAAAAAATGGAAAAATACTGAAATTTGATTATACGATTTTTGAAAAAATATTATTATTAATCAAAACCTACTTATGCGGAAAAGATGTTCTGTGGTATGGAGATTAAGAGAAAAATAATAAAAAAATTTAAATTCAAACTTTAATACTGCCGAAAGGGGATTGAATTTTCGAAAAAAATGGAAAAATACTGAATTTTGATTATACGATTTAAAAAAAAAATTATTAATCAAAACCCACTAAAGCGGAAAAGATGTTCTATGGTATGCAGATTAAGAGAAAAATAATAAAAAAATTTAAATTCTAAATTTAATACTACCGAAAGAGGGTTGAATTTTCAAAAAAAAATGGAAAAATACTTAATTTTGATTATACGATTTTAGATTCGAAATAATTATTTTTTTGCAATATAAATAACCAAAAGTGATGATTAATGAGTAGTGAGTACTAAGTAGTGAGTAGTATAATGTACATTGCAACATTTTATGACTCAGCCCCCCCCCACACCGTCAAATCAGTCCGGTTAAACAACTAGAGCAGTAGGCGTGCTTTCAGAATGCTTCGAAGGTCCCTTATGTGATTTCTGTCGTCAGCTAGCATTGATATCAGGACATTTTCTGGATGGCAAAAAAATCAGTTTCTTTTAATACAGAGTCTATGACATCCTTCAAATCATTCGAGAAATAACGCGATAGAACGATTGATTCAAATGCTGTGTCTTATAGATTAATTATGGTTTTGTTTTGATCTTGAACCACATAGAAGCATAGACTTTTGCGATGAATGTCGTTAATGTCAATAAAGCCTCGGATGAATTTTCGGGAGCTACATTGAACCTGAGAATTCTGTTCGCGACTCTAAGCCACCTTGAGTGTCAAACTTTTCCAGGATTCATCTTCGACGGACTTTCTCTGCAATGTCAGCAGTTTATGACTTCACAAATTTCCATTAAGTACAGTTGATCTGTACTTAAGTCTTTCTTGTTAGTCACTTCACATAGCGTGTTTTCTATTGGCGTGGATAAAACTACAGGTAGCTTCTCGCATCCGACCAACGATTTTCTTATTTCTCCAGTCAGGCTTCTGGGCCCAGTTGTGGTTCTATCCACGTGCGCGAAAAGATGACGTAGTGGAAGCTCGTTGGCATGTAACTGGCACACAAGCCACTGTAGTGGACGATTCAGGATCAATTCCATGTTATGTATAATACCTCCTTTGACACCTTTGTTGGCAGATGCTCCGTCGCAACCAACTTTGTTACATCTATGTCATTGTCAACGCATGACAAAAAAGCTATATATGTTATTTCCAATAATTTTCGCTCTCCCGAAATTTACAAACACGTGGCCGAGGTACTCTGAGCCAGGTTCTTTTACCAAGGATAAAGCAGGAGACAGAAAAAAGATGGGATTGCCTACTGCTCTAGTTGTTTAACCGGACTGATTTGACGGTGTGGGGAGGGGGAGTTGAGTCAAAAAATGTTGCAATGTACATTATACTACTCACTACTTAGTACTCACTGCTCATTAATCATCAATTTTGGTTATTTATATTGAAGAAAAAACAATTATTTCGAATCTAAAATCGTATAATCAATAATCAAAATTAAATATTTTTCCAATTTTTTTTTTAAATTCAACCCTCTTTCTTTAGTATTAAATTTAAAATTTAATTTTTTTATTATTTTTCTCTTAATCTCCATGACATAGAACATCTTGTCCGCATAAGTGGGTTTTTATTAATAATAATTTTTTTAAAAAATCGTATAATCAAAATTCAGTATTTTTCCATTTTTTTCGAAAATTCAACCCCCTTGCGGCGGTATTAAATTTTGAATTAAATTTTTTTTAATTATTTTTATCTTAATCTCCATACCATAAAACATCTTTTCCGCATATGTAGGTTTTGAAATTCCGAAAAAAAATTTTCGATCCACCCTATTAAACAGGTTAAATCGATTTTCTATTATAAACCATCCCTGTTACTTAAATTGTTGAAAATCAGTGGGTATTTAGAGTAATTTACCCTAAAATGAAAGAATTTAGAATGAAAAGATCCATACGCTAACCCTAAGAAAATATCATCGTCATATGGAAAGTATCTATATTAAATCTAAGATAAAGCATCAATATATTGCACCATTCTATATTGCAATTAAAACAATAAATACATCAGTCAATAAAATGTCCATTCATATATATATATCAACCAATTGTGAAAAGTCATATCTTAATATTCAAAATTAAAATTACCAGATTTATGTATAATACGATCCAAAAGTTTAAATTTTATAGTTTATACTAAATGTAAAATATATTCTAAAAAGTAAAAATAAAAATACTAAACCATATATTACCAAAAATAAAAGTACTAAATATTTACTAAGAACAAATTGAAAATTAGAATATGTATATGAACTCTGTTACTATCAATACTATTGAAAAAAAGACAATCCATAAATTTGGAGTTTACAACTAATAAAATTGTTGTTCAGCTTTGGATGAACTATCAGCCGGTTAGAACGATTTTTTTGTTCAAAACCATCCCGATTCCCGTTGATGAAAAATCAGAAAGGGCAATGAAACCCTAACGATGAAGAAAGTTAGAAGAAACATATCTTACATAACCCTAAAAATATTGCATCTCTCTCTCTCTCTCTGTAAGAGTAAAGAATATACCATATATCTAAAATAAACATTATTATATTGCACTATTAATTATTGCACCATAGTTACTACACTATAATAAATGTATTCATAATTATATAAAAAAATTTCTCAATCACTTTCCAAAAAAATTGAAATAAATGTATATTGCAAACATTTACCTATTTACAGATATTTCGCTAATGCCACAATATTTAGTCTCCAATGCCAATGCTATGTCATCATAAAATATGAAATAATTTTAATTTCAACTTTCTGTCAAATTCGATTTTCAATGGAGAGACAAAAGGTTACGTTTTGTTGTTTCTTATTGTTTTTTTATGTAGCTGTTAAAAATGATTATATTGTTTACTTATATATATATATATATATATATACTGTCTGTACAGGCTAATTACACTCTCAAAATGTAGCAGAAATGTGAAATATTTAAGATTCGCTTAGACAGTCCGGCAACGCGCCTTACGTTCACGTCCCATATACTAATATGGCCATGTACAAAATTTCAGAATTTTATCATAAAAAATCTCAGAGATGTGTTTAAACAAAGTTGGTGAGGGGTTAATCATACATTAAAACGAAAATGTTTACAGCTAGAGTGCAGATAACGCGATGCAGAAATGCATCACAAGCAAATAAAATACCAGTCTCATCCTTAGTTCTATTTGCAAATTTTCAAAACTATGCTTTGTTGGAAAACAGAGAAATAACAGAGTACGCATAAAGACGAGAGAGTCCATTTTTCTTCTAATAAGATGCATTTATTTGAGGTGGTTTTATCATCTTGATAAACATTGAAAGAAACATAACTAAATTATTATTAAATACAAAAACATTATGTTCTAGTAGCAACGTGATGAGCACAAGTGATTACATGGTCGAATCGACTGCATATCCATTTCACATCGATCCACACACAGAGAATCCGCAGGCCTTTTATATACGCCAACATCATACAGAAAATGACGTCATGCAAATGTCCACCTTGCGGCACAGGAATCCTCAGAGATTTCATTTCCCTTACGGCACGACCTATTATCTCCAACATGCATCCTGAAAAATACCTTGAAATGTTAGTTGATGAATTACAGAATAAAACTCGGAAATGGCTCAGTGAATGAATATTGAAATAGATTATAAATGTTTGCATATGCATATCTGCGTCTGTTCGATACATCACATAATCGAAACAGACACGTCATAACATGAGAAAGTTGTTTGTGCTCTGCCAGTGAACAATAGCATCGCTTACGTGAACGTAAGGCGCGCAGCTGGACTGTCTAAGCGAATCTTAAATATTTCACATTTCTGCTACATTTTGAGAGTGTAATTAGCCTGTACAGACAGTATGTCACAATACAGCAAAGAAGAAATTTGAAATTCTAATGCTGTACAGTTTATGTAATCGCAATGACGACGAAACTGCGCGGGAAAATCAGCGTACATTTCCCAATTCTCGACATAATTCTTGAAGATATATTTCCCGATTAGTACGACGAAAGCGTGAAAAAGGATGAGTAGATCCTTTAGTGGAATAGGTAGGCCCAAATGTCACTCAACTGATGAAGAAAGTGATAGTTTGGCTTACTGTTGCAGTCATGCACATAATATGTGTTCGTATCGCTGTATCAGAAAGTAACGTATCATCTACAACAGTGTGGAGAATACTGAGACGGAACAAATGACATCCATTTAGCATTCATAGTGTGAAAGGACACTAGCCAACAGATTATCAATGTCGTCTAGGTTTTTGTAATTGGGCTCTTAATCAGAAAGATACAAATCCCTCTTTCCTGAGAGATATAATTTGGACTGACGAATGCTGTTTGAAACAAGGCGGATGCATAAATCCACAAATTGAGCCTTTCTGGTCTCACACAAATCCATTCGTGGTACGTGATATTCATCATCAGAAGCATTTTTCTGTGAATGTATGGTCTGGTATTTACAGAAACCGCTTGCTTGAGCCCATACTGTATAATGGTACGTTGACGCTAGACAGGCATGTTAATGAGATTCGGAATGTGGTTATTCCTGATTTTATGGATGAACTGCCCCCAACAGTACTTCCAGATGTTTGGATTCAACAGGATGGATCTCCAGCTCACCAAACTACAGTTGTGAAATAGTGATTACATAACGAGTTTCCAGAGAAAGGATTGGTTTGCATGGGCCAGCTGAATTTCTCCCTAGATCGCCTGATTTAACGCCTATGGACTTTTATTTGTGAGGTCGTTTACACACAGCTGTTTATTTATCACTTCCCTTAAATAAAGCAGAATTGCAGAATATTGCAACAACGCATTCAAGATGGTTGTCGTGAGATCACCGAACAAGAACTTGATCGAGGATCTTGAACCAAAGTGTTATCAGACGAATGCAGCTCTATATTGGCATGGATGGCAAATTTTTGAACAAGCTTTGTAATCTTTGCGTAAAGTTGTTATTCCGACAAAGTTAAGATACTTTTGTACCAATAAATTGCAAAATTATTATTTAATTATGCAATAATTGTTTTCTTCCGTAATTTGTGTACTATCCCTGAAACGCGATCATACGACATGATTTTTTCTCTTTGCGATATGATATCCAGGTATCGAAAAGTAGCCAGTATTTTCATATCTCTGAGAATTTATATGATAAAATGCTGAAATTTTGTACATGGACTTATTAGTGTATGGGGTACATTCAGGAAAAACCCTTGTATCCTGACAAAGTTACAGTATGGTGTGGTTTAACGGCTACAGTATATTTGTGAAGAGATAACTGCAAATGGAATCCAAATGGAATTGCCCTGTTCCGTCACAAGACAACGGTAACGTGATATGCTGAGGGATTTTGTAATCCCACAACTTCAATAGCGTGCATGCCTTCAGGACATCATTTTCATGCAGAATGGGCGTGTAATGCAAATGCTAAGACAGCATTTCACAGATGCACGGGTGATCAGCAGTCATTTTCCAACAGTATGGCCTCCTCGATCGCTGGATATCACCCCCAGCGGCTTTAGGTCGCGAGTTTCCTGAAGGACAATATCTACCTTAAACGGCCAGCATCTCTTCCAGATATGAAGGATTCGGCGACATGTTCTTACTATCCCGGCAGAATCACTCTTGTCAGCTGCTGAAAATATGGTTCTGTGATTGCAGCACATTGTTGAATATGAAGGGCGACATATTGAGCAGTTTTAATGCTACTTTTTCATATTATTTAACACTTATAAAGCATATTAAATGTTTTTCGGTGTATTACAGTGCCACTTATCGGCGGTTTTTGTACTAATATTTTTCTTTTATAAATGACCAGTGTATCATTTCATTTAATTATATTTCAAATCTTATCTCATTTCGTCCGATAGAACGTATTCTAGAGCCTTCTGAAGTGGGAAACATTTCTTGATAACCCTGCATGTATATATATATATATATATATATATATAAGAACATAGGGATTTGTGATCATATCATATGAATACAGTTACATTTAAGACAATAATTAGAGAATTGTGTAGGAATTAAAACCAAAACTACTAGAAAAAGTCAATCCATTATTTGAAATTTCAACAATTAAGGTTACTAGCTAGACTGTGAATTACTCGACATGTTAAATCTGATTTTATTGCTCAAACCATCAATGAATCCTAATCGTTGAAAAAACATAAATTGTAATCAACCCTAACTACTAAGAAAGAGAGAAAGAAGGCTACACAACTCTGTATTATTGCAACACTTTAAGAAAGAGAGAGATAACATGTATCTAAAATAAACACTAAAATATATTGCACAATATCAAATAATTGCACATAAGCAAAGAATTTAATACTAAGAAAAAACCATTTTCATTTTTATAACAAAAACTCAATACACAAATCTGTTAAGTAACCCATAGTACCCATCATATCTCTACCCAAGTGATAAACAATGACCAAGCAGTCACCGCGCAGAAAATTAGAAAAATATTTTAATTTCTAAAGCAACTCAGATACCATAATTAAATAACCCGTTATAAGTTAATATTCAAGAAATTAATTAAAAAATCAAAAGTTTAAATATTTAAAATTGTTACTTTTAAAAATAATGAAGATTTTAAAGAAATATGATATTATTTAAAACAGTAGTGTCATCTATGTTCAGAAAGATGTATAAATTTTTAAAAACCTATAAATATATTAATAAATATGATAGAAAATACTAAAATGAAAAGCTATTCTAAGTAACTTAAAAATTTCTTATCCATATAAGCATATAAAATTGTTTAGAAAAACCATGCAACAGAGCAATATTAATAAACAGTGCAATTTTACTAATCTATATTGTTCTCTCTAACTAAACTATTATTTTTATTTAAATAATTTTTTATTAAATTAGTGTAAATAGATTAATTGGAATTAGAATCCTAAAAAAGGAAATCTATATATTTTAAAATTAAACGCCTTTTTTAATCAAATATATCAATATTAATTTTTTTAAATGAAATTCTTATTTTGAAATCTAAAAATTGTGCATTTACTTCATTGCTGTTAGTCTTTATTAGTATCAAATAATCAGGAAAGAAGTTTATTTGTGGCTATTAGATCTAATTCTTTATAAAAATCTATCAAATCATCATAATATCTTTACATTAGACAGGAACTGTTAGAAATGTTGTCTTTATCGTAAAGATGCAGATATATACTGTCCAAACTATTGCTAACTGCTTCTACTTAAAGCAGACCATTAATCTGATGGTAGAGCTTATTATCAAAATGAATAAAAATTTCTTTTGATACTAAAGCAATAAGAGTTTTGTATTCATGAATGCCTATATCCTTTCTGAAATCAAAATCATTATGAGTTTTTATTAGAGTATTAACGAAATCATTAACATCTAAACTATTAAATAAATCTTAGAAATCAAATGTCTGTACAGTAAACAAAATCTTTAATGGCATTTATAATTTCAACATTATTGTTAATAATTATAGTATTATTTTGTTTTCTCAAATTTTCTGTATTTGGCTGCAGGTATTTCTGTAGAATTTTGCCTGAGTTAGTAATATAAGTATTGCTGCCATTTGAACTTTTTTATGGAATTCTGGAGTAAGAAAAATATGGGGATGTTCTATCTTTTCAAATTATAGATTTAATTTCTTATGTAAGTATTCAATTCTATTAGCTATTTCCCTTTCACTTTGTTTAGATTCTATATAATTCTCATTATCATTAATGTGTTCATAAAACAATTTTCTATAATAAAATTTACAAATTATGGCAAGAATACTGGGTAATTTGTCGATATAAACTATTAAAAAATCTTCTTGCATCTCTTCAGCATGTGTTCTAATAACTTTAAATCTAATTTCGTAATGAGATTTAACCCTCCGAGTGTTTCACATGCATTTCTACGTTGACCTTGGACTACCCCAAAAGCGTAAAACACGCATTTCAACGTGTGGTCGAAAACACCCCGAAATCGGTTTGCATTGAATATTATGTTCATTGTGAACTGTCTCTAAAGGGAGACACGTATTTTTCCGAATTTCTTACCCCCTTTCTTGGTTTGACATTTTGATTGATTATCTGGGGAGAGCAATGGTCAGCATAATGAAGACTGGTAAGGATGTACTTACTGCAAATTAGGGATGTCACATGATCCGAGACCCCACTCTCCCCTGTGGTTTGGGGAATTTTAATGCTATTTGCATTGAGGTTTTCTTTCAGGAAGAATTTCGATGTCGGATTTTTTTCGGTTTGTGTGTTTCGGAATTTGTTATCGCATTCCCGATTAGTTCGGTTTAATATCAGCCTGGTTTGATTTTGTATTGTGTTTCAAGTGCAATTCTTTTAATATAATTTATGTGATATAAGATTTTTTCTGAATGCCTCAATGTTTTAATGATCCATCTCGAATGGTTACGTAAAATATATATTGTGGTTTAAGTAAAATAGATTTTGTTCCAATACCGCATTCAAAAACCGCATAAAAAAATTGAAAGCCTGGGGGTTGCTAAGAAAATCTGATATTTATATATTGTTGAACAGTGTTCTTGAATCAACACATTTTACCCGCATTCAACTAGTTTTATGATATTAATGTAAACTTCTTTCATATTAATAATCTCCATCTACTCATTTTTCCTTTATAAAAATAGAGTCAAATTAAATTTTTGTCAAAAATAGGGCAAATTTTAAGGTATATGAAAATGATACATTATTTTTATTGTTTTATCTCTCAGATGAAATCGAAAATTTCAGTTTTACAATGATTATTTTATTATATAGATTTGATTTTTATTTAAAAAATTAATTTTCAGGTTTAAGTGCAATTTTTTTAGACTAGAACAGATTTTAACTTCATTATTACACTACTTAGAAAAATATCTTTTAAATTCATGAAAATTACGATGAAAAAAATCATTCCGAAAAATAATTATTTTATTAAATAATTATTAGTCGGAAATTTACTTTTAAGTCACTCTGAACTAAAAAAAAATAACGTAGATGGAAATAAATGTTAAAGAATGTGGAAGAAAATTTTATTTTATACATTGTAAAATATTTTCTTTCTGTTAAAGGCAGGGGAAAATATAGTTTAGACGAAAACGTTAAGAACAATATCAACTAAATTTTATGTTTTTGTGTGTGATCTTATCAGACTTTTAATAATCTTATTATGAGACTGATAATATCTGCAACCTAACTGTCTTATGTTTATTTTAATAATCAATGAAAATGTTTATTTCTTGCTTAAAATAAAAGAAGGCAAAAATATTTCTCAGAAAATATTATACGTATACTGTATTGGGCATTAGTTCCTTGAAGCACAATTTTTTTTCTAATGTGCTATTAAGCATTCTTCTATAAATGATTAAATCTATATAGCTAAATTGAATTGCTTTCGGTAAATGCCATGCAAACTGCAAGTTAAATTTGCATTAATGCTCTGAGAAAAGAAATCCTCTAATATATGTTACAAACCTTTCATACATCCAGATCCACTAATAACAACTTTGAAGACTGTTCCTCCAGTAATAATAGCAGTCTCTGGCATTGGATTATTTCAAAATATTAACGTCACATGCCAGATAATGTGTTTTATCACAATATTTTATGTGTGCGTGCTGTAATTTGAAAGGTGTATTTTTTTATAAAATTATGATTTATCTGCACCATTTCCTTCATTCTGAGCTTTAATAAATAATATTTCAACTGTAAATAAAATATTTATTTTCTATATATTTTGATGTTTTTGAATTATATATACATTTTTATTTTATTTTACTTATTTGAAGAGTAAAGGGTCAGTTTTAAGTTTGATAAATTTACTTTATATTTTCAAATAACGGTGCGGTACGAAACGGCCCCCAAAATTGTTTGAATTCCTCACCGAAAACGTCCAAAACATCTATGAAGTGTCACTATTTTGTCGTCAATTAACAATTTTTACCAATGCAACTGATCTTAAAGAGCACGGGAATTTTGTCAGAAGTATTACTTCAGTGAATCAATCACCATATACCCAGTGGCGGATTTTGTCAGTATGGGGACACAGGCTCAATATTGCTGTGAGCCACCCCCTACCCAAAGTCGAAAATTCATCTTCGGTTTAGTATTACAATATAGATCGAAAGGTTTTGAGGCCCCCTAGATGCACGAGGCGAGCGCTTGTAACGCCTGTGCGAAAAACCGCCAATACCAGTTCTCTGCTACGACCTTTCGCATACCGATTCCCTATCTGTTTACGTAACATGTTTTTCACGTACAGATAGACATAACCATCTTTTAAAAGCAATGTATTGGTTAACATCGTTGTATACTGCTGATACTAATCCTATTGAGAGTCTGATATTATCTGCAGCACAATTGTGTAGAGATTATTTCAATTATCATTGAAAATTTGTATTTCTTCCTTAAAATGAAAGAACACAAAACTATTTCTAAGAAAATATTAATTCTTACTTCAGAGACTGTATTTATGCATTGGTTCCTTGAACCATTATAGTTTTGCTGATTTGCTATTAAGCATTCTTCGATATGTGATCAAATCTAAATGCTTAAATTACAGCGCTTTTGGTAAATTTTATACCAATTCTGAGGTGCTATGAGACAAAAATCCACTAATATGTGTTACAAACCTTTGATACATCCGATATAAACAAGCTTAAAGACAGTTCTTCCAAAAATAATAGCAGTCTCAGGCATTAAATTATTTCCAAATTCCACCATCACATACTATATAATTTGTTTTATAGCAATATCTTGCATGTGTGTGCGTGTGCTGTAATTTGTAAAGTATAATTTTTTTTATATAATTTAGATTTATCTACACGTTTTTATTTTCATTATGAACTTTAATGGATAATTATAAAACTGTAAACAAGATATTTATTTTCCAAGTAGTATGGCATATTTGAATTAGATATATAATTTAATTTTTTAAATTTTTTATAAAGAATAAAGTGTCATTTTTATGCTTATAAAATTTCCTTTGTATTAGTACGAAAAGGCACAAAACTATTTTTTAATAGCTCACTGAAAATGTCCAAGACATCAATAAATTTTAATAGGGAACCTGACTAATTTCGAATATGTGTTAGATTTTCCTCGTTATTCTTTCGATTTTACCAAGTTTGTAAAACACTGTCTGTAGAAAATAATTTAATAATTTTGTACTTCGTACCAAGGCCCACTTTCATAAAATTTATTGAAAAATTGTTGTTTGTTTTTGCCTTCTCGTACACGCAGTATACAAAGAGAAAGTAATGTAATCATTGATTGTAAATTCGAATTTTGATATATCTCCTCGTTTTACACTTCCTCGGGTCCGAAAAACACAATTTTGAAATTATGTCTCCGTATCTGTGAAGACGATAAGGTAAAAGCTGGGAAGACGAAATTTGGTATATGGGCTTAAAACAATTTTAGTAGATTTCAAATAATTTATGGTCGATATCCATCAGCGGGAAGTCTGTCTGCACGTGTTCATATGAACACAATAACTCAAAAACTTAAATAACTAGATTGATAAAATATGGTACACAGTTTTATCATCAAGGATGTAGGTCCGTATTGAATTTTGGATCAAATCCATCAATGAGTTAACTGTCTGTCGGTCTGCATAATTTCATGTTCCTCAACACGATAACTCCTAAACGCAACCGTAATTGTTTATTAGTGTCCAATTTTCCTTTAAATATGTTGAAAAAACTCTAATGCCCTGTCTAAACTCTAATATACCTTTCTTTTTAATAAAAAAGTTATAAATGAACAATTAAATTTAATTTTGAAACTTTGGCCGCGGGATGCTCTATGACCTGTACTACAGCATCAAAGTTTAAAATTTTGTTAATCTAGGAGAATTAATTTTCTGTGTATTATAATAAAAGATAATATCTTGCGTGCTAAAGAACGGTATATGTATACGCTATTTCTTCTAACATTTAGTCTGAATGTATAGTTTATTTTGAGAATTATTAACTCGTGCTCTCAACAAGCATATAGAACAAGTTTCAGTAAAAAGGGTTTGTAGTATTAGTTAATTTAGAACATTATTCAGGGGATAAGAAGGTTATATTTAATCCTTCATATGTATTAATTATTACAGGCGGTTTTACAGAATATAGATTATTATGCGACTATCCATATAGTAATTATTTATGTGCATACCAAACGGATTAATCCAGTTAAACGTTGTTTATATTTGTGATCGTCTCTCAATTTTCTACCTTGTACCGAGTACTAAATCAAGAAGCAATATGAAAACTTTTATTGCGACATCAGAAATTAGTAAAAAATAATTTTTTATGTATATAAATTGCATTGTTTTTAATCCTTAAAATTTAGTAAATTAATTTTAAATTCATAGAATAATATGTTAACGAGTAGACAGAGAATAAAGTGAAGTCACGGATATAAAAAAGAAAACTACTAACATAAAATACAGCCAATAGCTAAAATGCAGATATTAATAAACGGGAAAAAATTTAAGTCACAGAGATCTTAAAATCATCAACTTTTATGCAGCTTCAATGATGTTCGCATTATTAGATACCCAAAACATCAAAAATAGGTATACGCGCATAACCTGTGTGTATTTTTGTCATCTGGTGTTTTGGACACGGGCAATATGCAGCAAATAGATTCCAACTGCCCATTTCGAAGACCTGAAGTGTTAATTTAGCCACACCACACGTGGGATCTCCGAAAGCAGTAAGAGCTAGTTTGAATAGGTTCCAAGCTGAATAGAAAGGATTCTTGTGGTTAGTCCCTACACGGGGATTGCTGATTGTCCATGGTTCAGAGGGGGGAAGAGACTGAATACGCTGCGCTTTTGGAACATGTTCTGTTCGAAGGAGGACGCACTTTTAAAACAGATAAGGGGTTTTGGATCAATCGCTTTTCGAATCGCTTTACAAGGGAGACCGAACCACTCAGAGGGTTAAAATTAATTTGAAGTAAGATCATTTAAAGTTTTTTGTTTATAATCATTAAATGTTTCTAACGGCAAAATATATAGAGAGAGTAAGAGAGAGAGAGATTATAAATCGTAAAATGATAGAGTATAAATCGTAAAATGATAGAGTATAAATCGTAAAATGAAAAATGCAATTAAAGCGCAATAACGTTTTTTCAGGGGATGAAGTAATTGTGAATTACTAAAATATAAAAATTCGACATTTTCTTGCAATCAGTTACGCCATAACGCCTAAAACACTGATTTTCAACCCTAATGTCAAACCATAAACAGAGAGAGAAGTTTTGGATAATTAAAACCAAGAGTACGATTTGATATAACATTAGAGCAGAATAAGAATAAATTTTACGTACCAGAAGGACTGATATTGAAGTGACAGTGTTTGCGGAGGGATACGGTACAGACCGGCGTTGAAGGAGTGTAAACAAGGTGACGAGTATTTCGTACAAAACACATCTTTTAGATATTTTTTCCTGGTTTTTCATATTTTACTGATTTCTTTCACTATTACTCTATGTTCTCTATTCTTATCGCTTTTTATTTAATCTTCATCGTTCCCAACGTACTACAATTCCCTGGCAACAGCCAAAGTTAACCCGATATTCTGTTCACACCCCTTCCACGCCGGTCTGTACCGTATCCCTCCGCAAACACTGCCGCGTCAATATCCGTCTTTCTTGTATGTAAAATATATTCTTACTTTTCTCTAATGTTATATCAAATCGTACTTTTGATTTTACTTATTCGAAACTCCTTTCTCTGTTTTTCTTTTGACATTAGTGATGAAAATCTGTGCTTTAGACCTACGGCGTAACAGTTGGAAGAAAATGTCAAACTTTTAATATTTTAGCAATTCACAATTACTTCCTCCCCTTAAGAAACGTTATTGTGCTTTAATTCCGTTTTACATTTAACGATTTATAATCAATCATTTTACGATTTATACTTCATCATTTTGCGATTTATACTCTATCATTTTATACTCTTTCTACCACAGAGCTTTTGGAATTGCATTTTTTGCGCATTCAATACTTATGTGATGTATTTTTCCCATCTGACACTAATCGAATTTTTATCTTTACTTGGATATACTTTCAATTCGTTTTTCATATCTTTTCGAATTTGATAGGAAAGTTTGTTCTTTTATTATTTTTCTTTTATGTTTTGCTTCTTTTATATATATATATATATATATATAAATAAATATATATATATATATAT
>BGPR01000738.1:170771-195174 GCA_013235015.1 Araneus ventricosus
AACTAACTCTACAATAACTCCTAAACCTTAATGGTAACACACACACATATATATATACACCGGGTAAGTTGAAGGATTTTCCTTTTCTAAGTTATTTTTACCATAGTGTAACTGTTTCCTCATGTCTCCTCCTCCTTTTTTGAACTTATTTTTCTTTGTTTCAGTTAGTATTTTTTGTTGTTTATCGCTCTGGTTCATTTTGTAAGCATTTGATCTTTGCTATCGTTTTTTGTCTATTTTGTGTATATATATCATCACATAAAAATAAGGGCCAACCTAATATATATATATATATATATATATATATATATATATATATATATAGTAAATAAACAAAAATAAAATAACAAACTTTCGAAAAGATATGAGAAACAAATTAAAAGTATATCCGAGTAAAGATGCGAATAGTATGAGATGGAAAAATACATCACATAAGCAATGAATGCGCTAAAAGCTGCAATTCCAAAAGCGCTGTGGTAAATAAATCATAAATCGTAAAATGATAGATTATAAATCGTAAAATGAAAAACGCAATTAAAGCACAATGACGTTCCTTAAGGGAATGAAATTATTGTGAATTGCTAAAATATAAAGACTTCGACATTTACATTTTCTTTCAATCAACTACGCCGTAAGGCCTGTCAAACCAAAAATAGAGGGAGGAGTTTTGAATAATTAAAACCAAAAGTACGATGCAATTTAACATTAGAGCAAAGTAAGAATAAAATTTAAGTACCAGACTGTCGGATGTTGACTTGGCGGGTTTGCGGAGGTTTTAAGGTGTAGACCGGCGATGCAGGGGTGTTTACAGGGTATCAAGTTACAAATTTCGACTTCACTTGGCTGTTGCTAGGAAAGTGTAGGTTGTTGGGAACGACGAAGATTAAATAGAAAAGTGATAAGGATAGCAAGCGTAGAGAGATAGTGAAAGAAATCGATAAAATATGAAAAAAACAGTGAAAATTGTCTAAATGATGCGGTTTCTAGGTAAGATATCAGACCTTATCGACTTAAGTGACCCTGCTGCATTGATTATATTTCGCGTCTACGTCTCTCTGATAAGCAATCCTTTAGTTACATTTTTAAATCCATTAATCATAGGTTCGTAAAGTGAGGAGGGAATTTTATTAATGTTGAGGCTATTCCTTAAGTGCATGATTTGCTTTCTGGAAGAATTAGTGTTATTGCATATTTGTTTGATTCTTATAAGTTGATTTGATAATTGTGGTTTTGTAGATTTTATAAGAGATATTAAAAAAGTTCCAAAATATAAATTTATTAACGTTAAATTGAATTCCTCTCTCTTGTCCTGAATGACAATTTTTAAGACGTTTTGGTAGTCTAAGCATAAATCAATTAAAATTGCCGGCGATTGATTGTTGCTTGTTTTAACTAGTTTCATGTCTTCTGGGTAGATGGTATTGCTAACAGAGCTGAAGACTTGAAAATTAAAAATTATTAGAGCTTCAATAAATCGGAAGGCAGAGTGGAGATTTAAAACGAAAGTCCTTTCGAAGAAATGAAGAAAGAGTTTGGCTAGTTAAGATGAGAAATTTGTTCCTTGTGGGATGCCTTTTATTTGTTGGAAAATATTTTCTCCGTTAAAGATAAAATTACTGATATGCAGTAGTTGATGAGGTCTGTCCAGAAAGTTAGTGGGATTTTAAGAAAATTTTCAAGATCATAGAAATAGTTCATTAATACGTCCTGAAATTTATTAATTGGAATGCTTGTGAAAAGGTCTCGAAAGTCGCAGGTTTCTATTATATCAATTTTGTAATTATTAAGGAAATCAATTACTTTTTTATTGTTTTTGATAATCCAGGTAAAACTTTCTTGATCAATCCCACACAGCACACCCTAATCCCAAGGACCTCCCTCTGTACGTACTTCACGGGAGTATCAGGTCTCCGAAGGCGGTCGCGGTGGCGCCGATGCACGCACAAAGGACGTTCACAGGAAATCGAATGTCCGCCTAAATTTCTCCTTTCTATAGCGCCAAGATGTCCTTCACGGGAGATGGAGCACATCTCTGAGATATCCGAATCGGGAGGCTTTACTGACACAGGTCATGGGATGGAGGATCGTTTGCGTTTAAAGGGATATAGGGATATTTTCATAGGATTTTACACAAGAGGATTTATCCAGAATGCTCTTGTAAATCTCTTATTTTTTTTTTCTAAGAAATGAAAAATTGTCTTAATAGATTTTAACTGTTTTAATTTTGTTTTGTCTGTTTTTAAAATTATTATTCATTCGGCCCTAATTTCTTTAACAACACATGAATTAATTACTTGAAGAATGTAAGTGTAATCGATTTTACCTAAGCTTATTCTTTTTTAAAAGATAAAAATTATTTTCTTTGAAACAAATGACTTTAAACAGGAAATGTTATTTATAGTGATATGGTTCAGAATATGTGACAGTTTAAAAAAATCACTTATTGGTACTAAGGCGTACATTAAATTAAAACAACCATATACAGTGCCCAATTTTATCATAGAATAAAATCAAATAAGAGCATTTGTTTGATATGCATTTAGAGGCTGAAGCAAATTCATTAAAATGTATTGGTATTCAAATTTATAGCAAAATTATATTTACCGGGTTAATTTTCTCCATTTTTAGCATCCTAAGAATACAATAAATTTTTTCGGCATTCCTGTTTAAAAAAAATCTGTAAACTACGCACACAAAAATAAATGTGTGATTTTTCTCAATTAAGCAGCATTTTATTACAGTAAATTTTTTTTATAAAGCTATATAATAAAACTCAGAGAATCCGAACTAATTGGGGGATGACCTTTGTTCGGATTTCAGGGGATTCGGATTACCGGGAAATTCGGTAAAATACTTTTGATATACCAAATGCAGTAGATTTTGAACCTGTGTTCTGTAAAGGTGCACGGAAAGAGCACGCGGCTATTCTTACGGTGCAGAGGTAAACAAGTTGAGGGTAAAAAGAAGATATCTGAGTTTGTTTCTACTCATTAAGATGCTCATTCATTCTTGAAGACCAATTCGAGTTCTTCTTTTAAGTTAGGAATATAAATTAGTTTTGTTTCTGATTCGTAATTTTTATTTCCCCTCCATTTTTACTTTCTCGTATACGAAGCATAGAAAGAGAAAGTATTGTAATCGTCAAAAAATTCGAACTCGAGATTTTGACGAATCTCCACGTTTTAGATTTTCCTGAGTCCGAAAAACACAATTTTGGAATCATTTCTGTCTGTCTGTGAACACGATAACTCAAAAAATATTAGAGCTACTGGGATGAAATTCGGCATGTGGTCTTTAAACATAATTTGTAGGTTTCTATCAA
The DNA here is from genome assembly GCA_013235015.1 of Araneus ventricosus. Classification (NCBI taxonomy): domain Eukaryota; kingdom Metazoa; phylum Arthropoda; class Arachnida; order Araneae; family Araneidae; genus Araneus; species Araneus ventricosus. The sequence continues at coordinate 174,094 of BGPR01000738.1, forward strand.
ATTTTGGACAAAATCCGTCTGTCTCTCTGTATGTCCGCGGTCATGTGAACACTATAACTGAAAACCTGAATAGCTAGATGGATAAAATTTGGTACACAGTTTCATCGTCATGAATGTAGGTCCGTATAAAATTTTGGGAGAAATCCGTCAGAAAGATGCGTTCAAATTGCATATTCAATTTCTTTAAATCCGATTCTCATACTCCTGCGTACTGGTAGCAATCTGTTATTGTTGTAAATTTTATTTACAACAATAAATAATATTTTCAAACATAAATTGTAACATTTTTTTATTGTTGTAAATAAAATTCAAACCGATCTCATTATTTCAGCAAATCTTTTTCACCTCGCTTTTGCAATTGTTATAGTTGTGGTAGTATAAATTGTTTTCTTGGGAATTCAATTCCAAAGCAGAATTTTCGCTTTAGTATTCATTGCATTGCCTATTTTATCGCACCTGCTTCAAAGTAATATTTTTTTAAAACGTGGGAACAGATATTTGATTTCAGGTTTGTTTCTTTCACTATTTCGTATGCGAAGTATAAAAAGAGGAAGAATTGTACTCATAAAAAAATTCGAACTCGAAATTTTGACGAATCTCCACTTAGAAAGTGTACGAGAAAGTTTAGGGGGAGACCACTCCCGCGGTTCTGTGAAACTTTGTCAGAAAATTAAAAACATATATATGTTCGAATAATCAGAAATTTTGGGTACCTGGCGTTATTTTAATTACCATATTATAAGCATTTACATTCTAATAAAAGAGCCTAATAATTGTGCTTTCGTTTTTTTTATTTCTTTGAAAATTTTAGACAATTACAAATCTTTTATTTAAGGGCAGATGTAATTTCTTAAATAAAGTCAAAACGTCTCAATTTGTTATTTATGTATTTATTAATTGAAAACATTTATAAATTTACATGCTAATATAAAAACCTATTAGTTATGTTTTGACTATTATAATTGCTTTGACATGTTGAAAAATATTTCCAATTTTTAAGAAGTTTTGAAGCTTTGTAAAATAGATTTCTGATGAAGTTAAAAATATAAGAAAATAATTTTTTAATTAATTTTTAGTTACACATTAGTGTGGAAGGACACATACTTCAGTTAAATTGCGTTATTTACTTATATTCCTTTTTCAAAAAGATAGGAAATTTCTAGAAATAAACTTTACATGATTTTTTATGAGAAAATAATTGATCGAATTAATACGTATTTTAAAGTTCGTGTTTAAGAATGTTCATTTATTTTGGCATATATTCTTTTATGAGTTACAGAGGGCCTACCCGACTTATATGAACATGTATGAGGCATCTATTCTTACACTTGAGCTATTTTCAGAGATTAATTTATACCTAGCGCTTTGCTTTCTGAGAGTTAATGTTTCGCCCTCTAAAATGAAGTAATAATTCATTTAAACTTCATTTACTTTGCATGTTTAAAATTTTTAGCGTTAGATATTTTTAATTAATTCTATCCAACGAAATTAATTAAAATTGAAGATAAGTAACTGAATAAATAGATTTTTTTGGGGGAAAAAATATTTAAGTTGTAATTTATAAGAATGACATCCATAAACAAAGTGATATGGTAAGAAATTAATGTAGATTAAATTTTAAATGAATTCAAATTAACCATTCACTTAAAGAAGCAAAATAAAAGATAATTGCTATGTAAGTCATATCTATCCAAAATTCCTCAACAAGAAGAAAAGAAATTAAATTTAAAGCTTAATAATTATATCAGTTCAATTTTTGAAGCCGCATAGTGTGAATAGCTCTTTGAGAGTTCATTTGATCTTTCTCAGTTTGATTTGTCGGTTTTTAGAATAAGTACATACTGAAAAAAAGAAAGTATAATAATTTGCCGAATTTAAGTGTGTTAAATTGTCATGAGAGAAATGTTTACTTCTTCTCTGTACACAACAGGGATAGCATTTATTCTATAATTAAGCAAGTACGTAAGCAATAATAATAATAGAATGCATGTATTTTATTATTATTCTATATTTTATAATTATAATCAGTTCTATGTGTCTTTATGATCGATTACTAATGATCCCTTCCATAAATTCATTAAAGAGTACAGCGAAACACGCCTTTTCTTTTGTTTGCATAATCCACAGTTTACTCGTTGTATTGACAGCTGAGAGAGCAACATACAAATGACCGTGTATTAACATGCATGACCTTGTGTTAAGTGTTTCCCGCTACACCAAGAGGTACATTTCTCCCCTAATTATCGAACATGGGGGGCTGAGATTCTGGTAAAGTGTGTGTTTTGGTGTCTACGTTGTTGAATCCACAGCGAATAGAAAAGGTGCAACAGGATCTCTTTAAGGGGGTTGAGTTTCAGGGTCGCTGCGGTAACAAAGAGTCCTGTGACAGCCTGTGAATTTATATAGACTGTCAAAGACTTTGAAATCTTTTTCTAACTCGAGTTGTTGTGAATTCAGTGTGGGATTTCGGACAATCCAAAGCAAGCCCAGTTAATGATGCAGTCCTTCAATAAAGATTCTAGTTCGCATACCCACCCAAACTACAAATTGGGGATCTTTATCTCTGGAGTCAGGGGTACGTCGTAGAGTAAAGTAATTAGAACATTCTATATTTATTAATATGTTTCAGAAAGCATAAAATTGCTTCCTCCGCGGTTATTGAGATATCGTTTTTGAAGTTTGGATAAAGAAAAGTAAAAGGGCCTTTCTGCGGTTTTTGTACTTTGACAGAGACTATGGTAATAAGATTAAGCGTTATAGAAAGACTTGCGTACCAAATGAAGTTACTTGCAGTAACTTTATTTTAGCCGCAACCATAAGACATCTCATTAAAAAATTTAAAGGAAAATGAAGTTTGTGAAATTCTCGACAGTTCTGTTCATTTAGACGATTTACTTTATTGTGGGGATTTTTGGAAAAGGTATATAAACTGTTCACTGATGCAATTAATTAATGTTTTTCGCGAAGCAGGATTGAATCGAAGAAAGTTTCAGACTAACTCAACATTTTGAAAGGGGCGGTAGAACGAGACATTCGGGCAAAATTTTATACAATAGAACCCCGGTAATCCGAAATTCCGAATAATCGGACGGAACAAATATTTTTTTAATTTTTTCAAATGAAGGAAAAATAACAATTAAAAATCAGAAACAAAACTAATGTTTATTCATTAACTTAAAAGTTGTATTCGAATTGGTTTCTTTACTTTCAGAATTAATGATATTAACTTCTTGGTTGCAATATATAAGGAATATTGATCCTTTAGTGTCAAAACACAAGTCAATTTGTTTTGAGTATAAGTTGATATTTCAAAAAATATAAATATAGAGGAAGGTTTCCGAATTTGGAAACCTAGATATTTTTTACTGCAAACTGATTTTGAGGAAGAAAAAAGTAGTGAATTTTTAATTGCAATTTTTCTTCAGAACAATGTAATTAACTTTTTATTGGAATTCACTTTCAAGTAGTAAAATAAATAGCTTTAAAAAGTGTGTCATATGTCCAATAAGGAAACTGGTCTCATAAATTGGACCACCAATTTCTTTAAGCAAAACTAAAGGAAAAATGTTTTTGGATTCTAAAATTCACACCTGGGCACAAGTATGATATTTTATGCCTGTATTACTTCTCCATTTGTATTCTAGCAAATCATTACGATGTATACTTTGTTTCTGTTCCCTTTCATCCAACTTCTGATGGCTTTAGTGTCCTTCTATTGGGTTTTTTTCTACTAATTTGTGTGGCTTCTTTGAGCTATTTTTGTAGTTCAAGCTAACTCCTACTGATTTAAAAGGCCCAATTTATGTAACTTGCGATACAATCCAGGCAACAGCAACAAAAAGAATTCTTCATATCTTATCTTTAAACTATTTTAATAAATTTATTGTAGTAAATTATAGCCAAATACATTTCCTATCTCTGAGGATATAACAATATAATTTGCTACTTACTTTAAAACAACGAAAGGGCCTTTTGTCTTTTGTTAAAATAATTAATTGATTATACCTAAATCTAAATAGTTGTTTTCTAACTGTAACCATGTGGCGCTTTCTCATAAAAATGACTTCATACATCACATTTACATTGATGCTACATTATTTTCCTATTTTGCGGTTTAGATATTTAATAGAATTAAAGTTATGCTACTAGTCCAATCTAGGCGCCGACGGTTCAAATTCGGCAACTCTTCTCTACACGTTTTAAATGTATTAGAATATCGTCAAAATTTAAAACATTTTTAATTTGTAAAAAAAATATTTCCCTTTCAAATTTTAACTATTCAAATATTAAAAAAGTTCCTTTTCTTTTTTTTAACCAATATTCTACTGAGAAAACGATAATCAGAATAATGGGAAATTAACGCCACAAATGAAAATACGTTTATATGAATATGTAATTTAGTTTGTTTTCAAACGTTAAATTCTTCGTTTAAAGAATATATTATAAAATTATTTTCTTTTCCAACGGAAAGAAATATCATTTTCACCCTATTGAAAAGCAGTATACGAATGGAATCAATTTAATTTATTTTGAATTGAAATATTTTTTCAATTTAAAATGAAACGACAAAAAGTAAATAGTGCTGCTTTCAGAAAATTGAAAAAGTCCAGAGTAATGAAGAAATTATATTGAAATTTATTTCTCGCTCATTTAGAACACATGCCTACGACTTCTAGTACAGTTGAATTCATTTCTCTGACAACAAATGTTAATGGTGTTGTTACTGAAGCTGATAAAAGAGAAGACACGACAACCACTTCTACTGCAGTTGGATACACGACTTTTGAAGAATATGAAGTCATTAAATCATCAAGTAATTTAGCATCAAGCGATTGTAAACACGTGGAAGAAAGAAAGTTAGATATTGGTTTGAAAGACATTGGTCAGTGGTCAAACAAAATAAAAGACAATAAAAGAATCCTTTTGGTTCTAAATCCTTTTGGTCTCACTCTAAATTTCTATTTAATTACCAATAGAGACGAGTTGGTTCTCACTGCAGTCAGTTGTGCGAAAGAAATTTGTGAGGATTTAGGAATCGTCACACGAAATGGAAAATGTTACTTTAAAAGTAAAATGCCTTTTTTTCCTTAATTCTATTTTTATTTTGATTTTTATGTGACCTATCTAACTTATGGTATTACGGCATTTTGCAAGTCCGACCAGGGCGGCAAAAATTGCAGGTACGCCGCTGCTTAACAGATTGAAAAACATTTCGTTAGAAAATTATGTTATTTCGGAAAATGATAATGGTGAAATGAAAGTTCTTGGCTTAATTTGAAATATTAAGAAAATACTTTAAAACTGAATCATCTTAAAAATGATACAAAATTTTAAATGTACTAAGCGAAACATCCTTAAGTTTGTTGCTAAAATATTTGATCCGGTTGAATTCATTTCTTCATTTGTAATGAGAGTGATATGTTTACTGCAACAATTATGGAAAACATATGTGTCATCCGTTGAATTCGGCGCTTTCAAAATTTTAAAAACACCTTATGCAAACAAACTTTTGTGGGTTTTACAAAGCTGTCTAAGGTGAAGAGAACAAAATACCTCTTGCGATACTACAAATGGCATTATCGTCATAGAAGTTACGATGCAGGAAGATAGTTAAGAATAAGGGTTATCAAACTGAACATTTAAAACACACAAAAAAATTTGTTAAATAATTCTTAAAAATACCATAAGAAATCCTCAAAAATGTGCGGACAGCCTCTGTGTGTACTTGATATCTCTACTCATAATAAAGGAGAATACGAAAGTGTGATGGCGCACTACAGGGCAGATTGCTGGACTTAGAACTAAGCAATTTGGAACAAACATAATTTTGAGGGTGGGAATGCGTACTTTGGAGGCCGTTTTCTTGAAATTTTAATTAGAATTTTTTTGAATTAAATATTAAGCGAAATTTTAGCGTTTTTTCTTAATAACTTTCAAAAATATTACAGCACAAAAATAAATTTTATTCCATATACAAGAGCAAAATATTTACTTTTCAAGGCTATAAATTAAATTTCCGTGCAATTTTCCTCTAATTTTAATAAATTTTTAAATATATTTTCTGCATAAGACAATACTTTTCATTGTTGCAACCCAATTGAAACCTTTTTAATTGTCTAAACAAATATTTATTTGCGTTTAAAAGCTAAGGTAATTCCCTAGTGTTTAATGCTATTTTTTCATCCAGCTAACATGCTGCTGGATTCTAATTAAATTCAAGTATCGTTTTAGTTTTAGAACATTATTCTTATGTGGTTGTTTTCATGATATATTTGCTTGAAGACCTATACTGACTCTTTTTTTCGCATCTTGCTGACAATCTCTGACGTTAAGAGCAGGAAAAGGTTCCCTTCTGTAATAAAATTCTCGTCGGGGACGTCAAAGGATCTGTTTCGCTCGAGGATTTCGGGGTCACTCGAACCTCCAACTTTCGCTGGAATACCCGGCATGAGATACATTGAGAACAGTGGAGTAGTACACATGTGGTCTGCAGTCAGGGAAAATCAATAAAGCAATAAACCAACAATGGAAAAGCGCTCTTCCTAGATTTTTCCACGGGCGTTGTCGCACGGATTCAGTAATCACGTGTACGGGAAACGGCGTTTCCAAAGAAACAGCTTTGCATTTGCGTACCTAGCGTCCAAGAAATATATTTTAAAACAAAATAGACGATATTGGGTACATATATTTGATGATTCTAGGCTTAGTAGGGGTAGGTGTTATTCGTCTTGAGGATTTACGACAAAACCCAGATAAGTTTTTCAATTATTTCCGAAGGAGTGTCCTATCATTTGGTAAACTCGCGGCAAAAATTATTCTTAAGATTCAGTCACAGAATATCTGGATGAGACTGTCTACACCTCCTATTCAAATGTTAGCTGTAACTATAAGGTAAACGAAATTTTTAGTAGGAATGACAAAACAAAGATAAAATAACTTTTTCTGCAAATGTAAACATTGTTTTTAATTAATAAAAAAACCTCAATAAGTAATTCAATATCTACGTTATCAAAATTTCTGGCGATGAATTTCTGATAATTAAAGTCAAAATTTTTTACTTAAAGTATAAATCTAAATAAATAAAGGTGAAACTCACTCAGAAATAGTTTGTACGATAGTACAAAACTGATCAATAGATTTTAATTCATATTTTTCTTACATATATAATTTAATATAAGGGAGGTTTTACAAAAAGTTTCGAGAAAATTAATTAAACAGAAAATTATTTAAAATTAATTACTGAGAATCCGATTAATTTAATTTTTATTAATCAAAATATATGATTCCATACTAGAAAAAATATTTTTTTTCTTTAGCTTTTCCATTAACTTGACTGAAATTATTACAGGCATTTCAATCATTTTATTTAATTACCCCAAAATTGGTACACGCGTTGTTAAATCAAATTTTGTAACAATCTTTAAAAATTATGGTTCGTAAAAAAGAAGCTTTCTTTACTTTATAATTAACTTATATTACAATTGATATTCTAACTTTAATTAAAAATGAAGTTGCAGATGATGATAGTGTTTCCTGTATTATAGGTTTTATATTAAAGAATTTTTTAAATTTATATATATATTTATAAAGTTAATAACATCAAATAAGGTAATATACAAAATCCAAAAATACAAAACATAATAAAAATTGTCTTTTTGATTAAGAAAAAAAAATAGTATTAAATACCAAAACAGTAAAAACTGCAATAAACAAAACTTAAATGTCATCAGAAAGAAATATTATTACTCTATCTAGTCACAAATAAAAAAAATTTAAATACTCTCGACCTTACTTAGAATTATCGCAATTAAATAAAATAAAATATATTGTTAAAAGCTGAGTCAATAGATTTTGCAAAAGCTCTACCGATGAAATAGAATCTAGATTAAATAATGCTACAAATCTATACGCATGTATCAAACATTAAATCTAAAATATTGCACTTAAAATATCAAGAAAAAAATAAGAAAAAGACAATCCATTATGGAAATCTAACAGTTATATAATTATATAATATAGAAACAAAATATAAAAAGTATAGAGAACATAAGAAAGTCATAATCAAAATTAAATCAAAGTGAAATACCGTCCCTACATTATACCGATAAAAGAAACAAATAAAATGGTTTTTTTCACAGTATAAACTATTAATATGCTTTTCAACCTTAAGCATTAAATTCAAAATTAATGGGATAGTAATAAAAAGATAATAATGGAAATAAAATTTAAAGATTTTTTTTACTATTTTTGATATTAGTAGATAGAGAATGAGAGTTCAGCCACATCAGGGCTATATGGCTCTGCCCTCCCCCTCCCTTCCCTATCACTTCTCAGATAAGGAATTTCAAGATAAGGAATTTTCAAGATAAAGTTTCAAGATAAGGACTTGAGTTAAGGATTTATTTTTGTTATCGGTCTTTCGAACTTTGAAAAATTTTGGAAATGTTTTTAGGGACTTAGGATTTCTTGACTTGCTTTCTTCTGTTATTAATTATTATCAATTAGAAATATTAATCTTTGATAACTGTAACCGTGGACAAGTACTCATTCTGAAATCTAGTGGTGATAATATTTTTTTAATAATTATGTTGGGTATTTTATTTTTCGTGTTTTTATTTCAACTTGTTTAAGGGTGGGTTCGAACTTAACAAATTAAGCCCAAGCCACTTCTCGATAAGGAATTAATTATTTTTTCTATCTGCCTTTCGAACTTTCAAAAATTTTGGAAATGTTTTAGGGACTTAGAATTTTCAACATCCTTTTACTAATAATCTCTCTCAAATATCTGGTCTCTTCAGATAGAGTCAATCATTATTTATCGTTATTTAAAATAAAGCAATTAAAACTTAAAAATTAAAATACAGCATTCGACCATAAGAATTTAAAATTAAACAATTTTCAGTCGTTACTTAACATTAATTAAAATAAAGCATTTAAACATGAAAATTGGAAACTTTAAAATTAATTAGCAGGATCAAGCCGAAATCACCCGATGCATCTTAAGGACACATCGCCTCAATCCAGTTTTCTCATATGATAATTAAACAATTTTCAATCATTACTTAACATTAATTAAAACTTATGTTAATTATTTAATATGCTAATATTTAATTAATCCATTTAAACATATTTCTTTCGGACTTTGAAAATATTTCAAACGTTTTTCTCATTCATTGAGACTTAGAATTTTCTCGGCTGTTTGAACAAAAATTTCTCGAATTGATCTTACAATCTTATCTTATTCTTATTTTTTATCCTCATGTGAATTTTTAATTTCTTTTGAGGAAAATTTCAAAATATTACTCATATTTTTTTTCCTCTTCTTAAATATAAAAAGCTTACTTAGACGCTAAATCTCATAATATCTTTTTCTTAATGAAATCAGTTTAATGAGAATAATTCTTCTAATGAGCCAGTTTCGATTTATTTTTCGTTCATAATTCAAGTTCACTTTTTCAGATGTTTGAGCTTATTTTTTTCCCATTAACAAACACGATTATTGAATATTCTACCAATGAAATACAAGAGCACTAAAAATCTCCTAGGTTTGAATAATGTAGCGAAATGAAACTTATAAATCCGTTTTTAACTGATTCGAGAATAACAAAACGTTAAACTCTTTATATGATTGGTGGAAAGTTCGAATTATTTTCTAAATCTTGAAAGTGTTGGCATTATTCTTACAAACTTATGTCTTTCCACATTTTATTTCACTTAATATAGATCAAATAAATTTCACCTCAATAACAGTAACAATTCAACTTCGCTCTTCGTTTTGAACTTATTTTTTTCATTAACAAAAATTATTTTAGAATATTCTATCAATAGCATACAAGAGCAATAAAAATCTCTTATTTTTGAATAGGTTAACGAAATGAAACTCAGAAATCCGTTCTAAACTGTTATGAGAATAACAAAACGTCAAACACTTTTAAAGTTCGAATTATTTTCACAAGCTTGAAACTGCTGGCATTATTCTTAAATCATGTTTTTCCACGCTTTAATTCCTTTAAGATAGATCAAATAAATTTAGTTTCAATAACACAAACCATTCAAGTTCACGTTTTCTGTTGTTTGAGCTTATTTTTCCATTAACAAACACGATTATAGAATATTCCGGCAATAAAATACAAGAGCACTAAAAATCTCTTCGGTTTGAATAAGTTAGTGAAACTTAGAATTCCGATTTGTGACTGTTTCGGGAATAACAAAACGTCAAACTCTTTTTAAGTTCCGTGGAAAGTTCGAATTATTTTCTTAAACTTGAAAGTGTTGGCATTATTCTTACAAACTCATATTTTTCCACCTTTTTTCCTTTAACATACATTAATTTAATTTTGCTTCAACCGTTCTAATTTAGCATCAACAATTCAAGTTCACTTTTTCAGTTGTTTAAGCTTATATTCTTTTTCATTAACAAACACGATTATTGAATATTCTATCAATAAAATAAAAAAAAACCACTAAAAATCTCTTAGATTTGAATAAGTTAACGAAATGAAACTCAGAAATATGTTTTTAACTATTTCGACAATAACAAAACGTCAAACTCTTTGAAAGTTATGTGGAAATTCGAATTATATTCTCAAACTTAAAAGTGCTGGCATTATTCTTACAAACCCACTTTTTCAATGTTTTCATTCCTTTATCATTGATCAAATAAATTTAGCTTCAATATTATCTACCAGCAAAGAACGTCCAATCTCTATTTTATCTATAAAGACTTTGTGATTTCATTCGAATATCGATGAAAAAGATTGCATTATACCTCATATCCCACTGGTTATCTTATCTTGAAAGTTTAGAGAATATTCAACATAGATAATTCTTATCACGAATTCTTTTCCATTAATCAACCGATTGTCACAATTTACTTATGTCACACTTAGAGTGGTTCGTATGAAAAACGTGTCTAATGATGTTTTGTCTGATTAAACATAGCTTTCTTTCGATACATAAAAAAATATTGAGTGATTTCTGCTTTGAAGGACTTAAATTTATTTCGACTTTCTTTTTAATTTCTTATTTCTTTTAATCTTATTTTATTTTACAATTTTTTTCCCTTCTAAGTAGTTAGCTCTGACTAATTTTTCTTTCATGATTGAAATTCACATTGATTTTGGACACATTCCTTCCAATGACGGAAATTATTTTTTTTTTCTTGCATAACGAAATTTATTGAACGTTATGTCCTTTGAATATAAATTTTCCGTTAGAAGTCCAATGCATCATCTCTTAAGAATTTTTTAAATAATTCAATATATTTCGAGTGTTGAAATTCAAGTTTTAGTGGTTGATTCTAAAATCAGATTTTCAATTAAATCTTTCTTTTCAACTAAATCACGCTTTTCAACTAAATTTTGCTGTTCTTCTTCCGTACGTTGAGCTGATACAGGTTCGGGTATAGTTTCTTGAACTCCATTATTATGATCTTGAATGTTTAATCTCTTCTATAGAACCTGCATACATAACTTGTCTTTTTCGTCATCTAATACCCTCCTATTCTTTAAAATGGCACTCGTTTCTCGATCGAGTTCAGAGAGAGTGTCTACGGTTGGTACATGCTTAGAGATTTCATCATTACGAACCAAAATGTATTTTTTCGTGTTATTCCATCTTTTCTAATGAGTTAGAGATGTTAATACACTCAATGCTGCAGGTAATAAAACAGACGTAGGTCAACAGCGAATTCTTAAATATTTCTATTAAAAAAGTAACGCATCGTGTTGGTATATAAATATGGTTTTCTAAACATTTTATTTGTATACACTCAAATATTATCTAAATCTTTTAAGATAAAATAATTAGTGATATAAAGGTGAAAATAAGTAAGCATCATCACAGGGTATAATTCAAACCTTTTATCGTTAATCTTATATTTGAAGCAAAACACAGTCTTTGTAACTCTTTATGGATAAAACAGACATTTAGCAACAAATGTACATTGGTTGTTAATATTATTGAAAGAAAATTATATATTTGATAGAACCTTGAACTATGGTAAAGGAATTAAAACTATGGATAGGAGGCAGTGAATTTTCAAGCATTCGTTTGTTCAAATAATTCTGACATTTTTGAGTTTAAGAAAATGATTAAATCTTGAAACGCTGAAATAAAGATTATTTCTCTAACTTGCAGCAATTATAACCTAAAGCAGTCAACTTTAAATTAGTTTCATCTTAGATTATTTCGAAATTGTTAGAAAAATGAAATTTGAAGCTTCGTGAAGGTGTGTGAAGATATTCAAGTGAATTTGCTAAGGTTAATTTTACATCGAAACGATTAATTTTCTGGAATAAAATTTATCTTTGAAAATTCATAACAATTTTTTCTTCTATAATGTTCCTTAAAAGCTTGAAGTAAGATAAACTTAATGAATGTTATTAGTAAAATAAATTGCTATATTCAAAAGAATCTATTTTCATGATAATGAAATTAAAGCATGGATGAGAAAAAGATTCAATTGAGACATTTGTTTGTTAAAATAAAGTCGACACTTTTAAGATTGAGAAAGCTATAAACCATGAAATGTTAAAATGAAGTCTATTCCTTTAACCTGAAGCAATTTTTTTATAATCAAAGGCAATTAACTTTAAAATAATTTCTAGTTTTGTTATTCTTGGAACTGATAGAAAATCGAAATTTTAAGTTCAATAAATTTCGTTATGCAAGAAAAAAAATCAATTCCGTCATTGGAAGGAAAGTGTCCAAAATCAATGTGAATTTCAATCATGAAAGAAAAATTAGTCAGAGCTAACTACTTAGAAGGAAAAAAAATTGTAAAATAAAATAAGATTGAAAAAAATAAGAAATTAAAAAGAAAGTCGAAATAAATCTAAGTCCTTCAAAGCAGAAATCACTCAATATTTTTTTATGTATCGAAAGAAAGCTATGTTTAATCAGACAAAATATAATTAGACACGTTTTTCATAAGAACCACTCTAAGTGTGACATAAGGAAATTGTGACAATCGGTTGATTAATGGAAAAGAATTCGTGATAAGAATTATCTATGTTGAATATTCTCTAAACTTTCAAGATAAGATAACCAGTGGGATATGAGGTATAATGCAATCTTTTTCATCGATATTCGAATGAAATCACAAAGTCTTTATAGATAAAATAGAGATTGGACGTTCTTTGCTGGTAGATAATATTGAAGCTAAATTTATTTGATCACTGATAAAGGAATGAAAACATTGAAAAAGTGGGTTTGTAAGAATAATGCCAGCACTTTTAAGTTTGAGAATATAATTCGAATTTCCACATAACTTTCAAAGAGTTTGACGTTTTGTTATTGTCGAAATAGTTAAAAACATATTTCTGAGTTTCATTTCGTTAACTTATTCAAATCTAAGAGATTTTTAGTGGTTTTTTTTATTTTATTGATAGAATATTCAATAATCGTGTTTGTTAATGAAAAAGAATATAAGCTTAAACAACTGAAAAAGTGAACTTGAATTGTTGATGCTAAATTAGAACGGTTGAAGCAAAATTAAATTAATGTATGTTAAAGGAAAAAAGGTGGAAAAATATGAGTTTGTAAGAATAATGCCAACACTTTCAAGTTTAAGAAAATAATTCGAACTTTCCACGGAACTTAAAAAGAGTTTGACGTTTTGTTATTCCCGAAACAGTCACAAATCGGAATTCTAAGTTTCACTAACTTATTCAAACCGAAGAGATTTTTAGTGCTCTTGTATTTTATTGCCGGAATATTCTATAATCGTGTTTGTTAATGGAAATATAAGCTCAAACAACAGAAAACGTGAACTTGAATGGTTTGTGTTATTGAAACTAAATTTATTTGATCTATCTTAAAGGAATTAAAGTGTGGAAAAACATGATTTAAGAATAATGCCAGCAGTTTCAAGCTTGTGAAAATAATTCGAACTTTAAAAGTGTTTGACGTTTTGTTATTCTCATAACAGTTTAGAACGGTTTTCTGAGTTTCATTTCGTTAACTTATACAAACCTAAGAGATTTTTATTGCTCTTTTATGTTATTGATAGAATATTCTAAAATAATTTTTGTTATTGAGAAAAATAAGTTCAAAACGAAGAGCGAAGTTGAATTGTTACTGTTATTGAGGTGAAATTTATTTGATCTATATTAAGGGAAATAAAATGTGGAAAGACATAAGTTTGTAAAAATAATGCCAACACTTTCAAGATTTAGAAAATAATTCGAACTTTCCACCAAACTTATAAAGAGTTTAACGTTTTGTTATTCTCGAAACAGTTAAAAGCGGATTTATAAGTTACATTTCGGTAACTTATTCAAACCTAAGAGATTTTTAGTGCTCTTGTATTTCATTGGTAGAATATTCAATAATCGTGTTTGGTAATGGGAAAAAAATAAGCTCAAACAACTGAAAAAGTAAACTTGAATTATGAAAGAAAAATAAATCGAAACTGGCTCATTAGAAGAATTATTCTTATTAAACTGATTTCATTAAGAAAAAGATATTATGAGATTTAGCGTCTAAGTAAGCTTTTTATATTTAAGAAGAGGAAAAAAAATATGAGTAATATTTTGAAATTTTCCTCAAAAGAAATTAAAAATTCACATGAGGATAAAAAATAAGAATAAGATAAGATTGTAAGATCAATTCGAGAAATTTTTGTTCAAACAGCCGAGAAAATTCTAAGTCTCAATGAATGAGAAAAACGTTTGAAATATTTTCAAAGTCCGAATGAAATATGTTTAAATGGATTAATTAAATACTAGCATATTAAATAATTAACATAAATTTTAATTAATGTTAAGTAATGATTGAAAATTGTTTAATTTTAAATTCCTTTGGTCGAATGCTGTATTTTAATTTTTAAGTTTTAATTGCTTTATTTTAAATAACGATAAATAATGATTGACTCTATCTGAAGAGACCAGATATTTGAGAGAGATTATTAGTAAAAGGATGTTGAAAATTCTAAGTCCCTAAAACATTTCCAAAATTTTTGAAAGTTCGAAAGGCAGATAGAAAAAATAATTAATTCCTTATCGAGAAGTGGCTTGGGCTTAATTTGTTAAGTTCGAACCCACCCTTAAACAAGTTGAAATAAAAACACGAAAAATAAAATACCCAAAATAATTATTTTAAAAAATATTATCACCACTAGATTTCAGAATGAGTATATGACCATGGTTATAGTTATCAAAGATTAATATTTCTAATTGATAATAATTAATAACAGAAGGAAGCAAGTCAAGAAATCCTAAGTTCCTGAAAACATTTCCAAAATTTTTCAAAGTTCGAAAGACCGATAACAAAAATAAATCCTTAACTCAAGTCCTTATCTTGAATCGTTATCTTGAAAATTCCTTATCTGAGAAGTGATAGGGAAGGGAGGGGGAGGGCAGAGCCTTAGAGCACTGATGTGGCTGAACTCTCATTTTCTATCTACTGATATTATAATTTTCATTTAACCTTTGTCAGTCTAAAAATAATTTTTATGTTATCAGAACATAAATGAAAGAAAAAAACGAATAAAAGTAATAAATAGATAAGAAAATGATATTTTAAAAAATGCGTAATTGCGAAAACTTTCGCAAGTGTCAATTGAAACTATATTCCAGGCGAATAAGCTGGTCACCGAAGGCAGCCAGTTTAAAAATAAAATTAAATGCATTTTAAACTTTACAATTTTTTTAAAAATGTAGCAATGTAGTAAATATAGTACTATTTTGTATATAACTTTTGAAAAATAGCACCGCCATTCTTTTAACGAAAAATATTTTTGAGAGAAGCAGCGTTTGTGTGTGTTTGTGTTCTTTTGCAACAAAAATAATAAAAGAAAGTTGAAGTTTTCTCTGGGATCAGAACTTGATAAATCATGAGATAAGAGTTATTACAGTGGAAGATGCAGAATTCTACATTGTAAAGACAGCTAAACGAAATTGATAATAGTTCTAGCGTTATAGTCGTGGATTCAGATAAAAATTTAATTGCATTGGTAATTTTGCTGAAGATAGTGTGCATCCATCTTAAGTAGAATAAAGCGTTGCATAATGTAAATAGCTACAATTGAATTGTATATTATGGACAAATTTAAAGTTACGAAATCTGGATGAAGTGTATAAAATTTATTGCTTGTTAGTAGTGGGTGGCTAGTCTGTGATGCTGCAAGATTTTAAAGCTATGCGATGGTGCCTTAAACAGTCTACGGTTTTACCAGTCTGGGGCATTTCGAGTCCTTTAATAGTGGATAATGGAATGGCACTTAGTGAAAAGGGTTATGATAAAACCCCCGAGTGCAACTGGCATAAGCAAGAAATTGTGTAAAAAAAGTCATTTTATAATATATTACTTCCTCGTAAACAAAGTTCAAAGATGTAGATTGAATGACCATAATTCCCTTGATCTACTTTATATCTTATAGTAGATGTAATCCAGCTACATAAATTTCATTCTCAAATTAGATTATCAACTATTTAAGCCTTAATAAGAGAAGCTATTGATCGCGATAACTGGGAAACCGCGTGGCACGCCAAACCGAACCTTCATACTTTCTTTCCCTCCACTAGTTTTATTATAGTACATAAATAAATAAAACTGCATATCTGTAGATTAAAAAAGTTGTAAACTATAATTTCTGTAGGAAGTATTTTTCCACAATATGAGATATAAATTGCACAATATCACATACAGAGAACAAAAATTATAATTTTTAAAGTAAAGAATCTACTTTTTCCACATATTTTCCTAAATTTCTAAAAACTATTAGGGGTAACTTAAATATGAATTACACCATTTTCGTAGCCATTCGTAACCATTTCGTAGCGAAAAGTTGAACTTGATCCGATCCTTAGTTACAGAGATAATTGCCGTTCTATAGATGCCATTTTGGAACTTTGGGGAGGGTGGGAGTTGGTGAGGAAGAGCTCCAGGGAGAATTTTGGGGACTTTTGTAAAAATGCGTCTCTATTAGTGGTCTATCAATGGTGCAAAATTTAGTTTTACGCAATTATTTCCCTTTCAAGACATTTGTTGCCTGGGCTAGCCAACACACACACATTCTCTTTTATTATTAGTAGAGATATGTTATATTTAATCACATTTTGAAAACATTCCTGAACTTCCTAAATAAGGAAATTTCCGTTAATGCAAAAAGAGAAACTCAGTGTTTGAACAAAAAACCTTTTGCTTGCCAAGCTATCGTCCGAACTCCATTTTTGACAATATGAAACTGCGAAAAAAGGAGGAGTTGCCGAATTTGGGCCTGCGCCTAGATTGGAGTGGTGCGTTGTAACAATGTAAATGTCGTGTACGAAATCATTTTTAAGAGACAACTTTACGTAGTTATAGTTAAAAACAAGTGTTTAGATTTAAACATCGTCAATTTAATATTTTAAGAAAGGATTAATATACTTTGCTCCATTATAAATTTGCATCTGAATACGTTATTATATCCTACGATAGGAAACTTGTTTGAATGCAATTAACTGTAATAATTTTAATTAAATAAGTTAAAGAAAATATTAGGGGAATTATGTTGTTTGTTTTCGTGATTAAACTATTAGTATTTAATATATTTTGGTATTTGATAATAGTTTTTACTTAAAAGCATTATATTTGCATCAGTCACTTTCGATTTAATTTTTCATTGTTTTTTAGTTTACCTTTTCCATGAGAAAATTTTCTGTCTAACAGCACAGAAACTTACTGGAATAATTATTCGTTTATAAATAACTATATAAATAATTACGACGATTTCTAATAAACACAGAAATTTTCATGTCGATTAGTAAAATCTATTTTAAACTGAACTGTATTAGGGAAAGTGTTCTAAAATTTTTCGTTCGCTATGGAAACATTATACATGATGCTCTTATTAAAACTTTATTACCCCTTTGTGCACTGAATGCATTGAGATAAAATGCATACATAAATGTATCATTAAATAGTGATAGCTGCTTTTGAGAAAACAACAATTTTTCTTCAATATATTTATGAAGAAATTTAAATCTAAAAAGACTCTTCTTTTTGAGAAGTGTGTGAATTCTGCAGATTATGATTCTAGCGCAATCTTTTCGTCAAACGATTTGCGAACAGACGTCTTGGACCCCTACAAGGCATGTTATGTAACACGAGAGGCTATCGGACCCTTACAATGGGAGAGGGGGAACTGTCTTTGAGGGCCACTCCGTGGGTCACGTGGGGTCACTTCCTGTGGGCCATGGCAACATGCAATCGGAATCACAGCTACTAAGAAAAAATTCCAGCGATTTTGCTTCTAGGTTATGATTCGGCTTATCCACCCCCACCTAAGGTGATGCTGCAGGTTCTTGAGATCAAAGTTCAAGTACGGAAATTCTCGAATGTCCTTTCGAAAAGTGGATAGCCAAAGGACTGAAGTCAGGACAAATCTAAATCAGAACATTCTAGTTTTATTAATAAGTTTTAGAAAGCATAAAATTTCTTTCTCCACAGATATTGAGAAAGCATTTTTATAAATTGGGATAACGGAAAATAATAGACTTCCTGCGACAAAGACACTGATAATGAGATGAATTGTTATAGAATGACTCGCGTACCATTGGGAGTTTTGTTTATGTTGACGTTTTACTTTTTAATGAGGATAATTTGGAAAAGGAACATCACCTCTCCACTCATGCAATTAATGTTTTCCGCGAAGCAGGAATAAATCTAAGAAAGTTTCAGACTAACTCAAGAGAGTTGTAAAACATTTGATTAGAAAATAATGTTATTTTGGAAATTGACTATGATGAAATGAAAATTCTTGGCTTAGTTTGGAATATTAATTACGATACTTTAAAATTGGAAATTGAAAGCATTTTAAAAATGATTCCAAATTTTAATTGTACTAAGCGACATATCCAGCATTGATTAAGTTTTATTTATTACTCCGTTTGTAATCAGAATGAAATGTTTATTGCAACAATAATGAAATCGCCTGATATATCGATGAATTTTTGGGCTTTTGGACTTTTAAGAAGCACCTTATCTAAACGTCGAACTACAAGCCTTTTGTGTACTTTGAAAAGATGTTTTAAAGGAAAGGAACAAAATGCCTCTTCGGATACTACAGAAGGCTTTATTATCACAAAAATGGACTATTCAGGAATATAGTTAAGAATAAGGGTTATCAAACTGAAAATTTCAAACACAAAAAATATGGAAAATTGTTATTAAAATACCATAAAAATCGTCTAAAAATTCGCGAACAGCCTCTGTACCTTATATTTAACAATAAAATTTTAAATTAACAAATTTGTGAAAAATGCCCATGAGAATATAAAAATTATATTATCCTATATTTAAAGTCTGAAAATTTATCAAACAAATTCATAAAAAAATTAATTGGATTAAAATCCTTACATTTTATTCTTTTCTTAATGTTTTATTAATTTTAAAAAATATATATTCATACACTAACAAAAAATTATTCATTTGAAATATTTATGAAAAATAATTCACATTTTTCATTCGTTACAAGATTGTGGTGAATAAGTTTATAAAAACTAAAACTTTTAAAGGTGTCTGAAATTATAGACTTCAATTGCACCTTAAACTCATCAACATCTTCCTCGTCATTTTTTTTCCAAACTAATTTTAGAAAAGGCTGTTAAATAATTTAACGATAAAGAAGCAATATAAAAGCCGTAAATTTAACCGATTTATCCAAAATTCTGAACAAGACCTTAAATACATATGATTTTTAATGGCATCTTAATTCGAATTCACAGGGTCGCAGTAGCCTAGAGGTAAGGTCTGGGCTTCGGAGCCGGAGGGCTCAAGGTTCTAAGCTCTATTCCACAAAGTGTTTCCACCGTGTTTGTAGGGCTCGCGCACTTTAAGTTTGTCAGACATCCTTTTGCGAGTGGGCACAGAAGTTTGAAGAGGGAGGTGCCAGCTCAGGCGTCCTCCTCGTTATCCGACCGCATCTCAAAATTACCAGGTCTGTATCGAAATAGTCCTCGAGTTGCTTTAAATGGTGTGTTAATATAACTAAACTATTCTATAATAAAGTATTTTTTCACGATTGATCTATTAGATTATGATATGCTGATTCATTTGTACATCAGAGATTCTGATAACAAATTCAGTAATTTTGAACTGTAACTAACTGAAATAAATTTGTATCAAATCTTCACTCTTTTAACTCCCATACCGAATCAACATAAAGAAATGCTTTCTTCAAGAGAGACTGCGCATACCCCAAGGTTTTTTGGGTGGTTGCTTGTTGTATCGAAGCTGAAAAAAGGAAGAATTTTATAATTTATCTCTATTCTTCTTCTTTAAACATACAAACTCCCGATACATGTATTTTGATTGCTCTTTCGATTGATTATGCATATGATATTTCTTACTTGCCATCTGATAGCGACTAATTTTTAAAGCCTTAAAATTTGATAACATTCTCTTCTATACATACTTCTCTAGACTAGAGTAGTATCTTCCTACATAGATTGTAAAAATTAGAAGGAAATATAATTAATGTAAATTATATTGTAAATAAGTCTTATTACTAAAAATCTAATAATGTATTATAAATATATATAAATATAAATATTAATTAAATTTTTGAAATTAAATTACACGGACTTGCAACACTTACACTACTGAATTCCACATGAAAATTAATTGTTAAGATTACATTCACTACGGAAATTCACTTTCAAAATGTTTCCAAATGTATAGCTCATGTAACCTCCACCTGGAATTTAACAATTTACGCATCTTCTACGGAAGATTATCTTTAAAATTTCCACTTAAGTACATTTTACGGAAGATCAACTTCAAAGTTTCCATTTACGTATCATGCACGGAAGCGTGTCATTAAAACTTCCAGTTATTTATAATTTCAGAAAGCTAATCCTGGAAACTCCGCACATCGAGCAGAAATTCACCGTTGGACAACGTCAGGACCTCTTTCGCCGCCCATCGTAGCAATGAGCATGAAACCTTCCACTTCTCTCGGGAGGGTTTAAGGAGCAGCGGGAGGCAATTCGTACGTCCCCGTTAAGTTTCGTGCTGATTGGGATATGATTTTGGATGATATTAAGATGTTTTGAAAAAATGATTCCAGGTTTGTTCATTTAGGTGTTAGTGCCGCAG
>BGPR01000738.1:195574-213292 GCA_013235015.1 Araneus ventricosus
TGCATTGAAAATGTGACAAGTATTTTGATTGTTTGAAATAATTAACTGAATATATATATTAATATAAACCAAAATATAACTTGTTATATATGAACATAGAGAAACAAAGTAAGCTAGACATATCAAGATGAAAATTATAAAATAAAAATTTATTAATTAAGCAATGCAACCAAATCTAAAACAAAATCTAAAGATTGAAAATACTATAGATAGCAAGAACAAAAGGTAAATTTAAACATTTAAATGTTATCATGTAAAAGAACTGTGTTGCTATCAAAAATATTGAAAAATGCAATCCAAGTATATCGAGTTTTCAACAATTGAATTAGTTTCGTGGCTGTGGACAAGCTTTAGCCAGGTTACATCAATTTTGGTGTACAAACCTGTATATGTATATACAAACATAAACAAAACCAGAAACAAATGCAATAACAGTTGAGAAAATACTCAAAATGAAGAAGTGCAATTTCAAAAGAAGTAAACTTTAGGAAAACGACAAAATATGATAAACATAGAATCTGAAAAAGATATATATATATATATAAATGTGAGAAAAAATAGATTCTATAAATGATTTAAATATGAGGAAAAAACTTCACAAATGCTGTGAATGCGCCAATGCAGCAGTACAACCGAAAAGTGAGAAATATTAATAAAAGAAAACATAGAAAGAAAACATTAAAAACACGTTGTAAAAGAAAAACCAAAATAATAATAACAAGGAACAAAAACGCCAACGTCCGGGACGCGTCATCAGCAAGGGAAATCCCGAACGGGCACAAGCATAAAATTCGGTGTTTTCTGAACACAAAACTCTAGCAATAAAGACAAAAAGAGTTTGTTTCCCCGGAACATCGAAACAAAAACCAAAGTTGGAAACAATGCCAAAAGCCCAAGTCCAATTGAGAAAAAAATAAAAATATAATGAAAGCCCAAGTCCATTAGAAACAAAACATATTAAACCCAACCCCAAAGCCAACAAAACAAAACAAAAACGAAGAAAAAGATGTCAAAACTTACCCAAAAATCCACAATTGAAGAGACAATGCAGAACCACGCGGCACGAACCTACCGTTTAAAAGTGCTGACGTGACAACGGTTGAAGTGGCTGACAGTTAGCGTTTAACGTCACAAGTTTTGGAAAATGTTTTACGAGGAGTGAGGAGTGAAGAGTCTTAGAGACCTTTTGTTGTCAGTGAGGTCTTAGGAGCTTTTCTACTTGTATCAGTAGATAAGTAAACAAAAGACAAATAAACCAAAATGAGACTAACTGTAAAATAGATCAGAGGCAAATAGAATAAAGGCAAAAATAGGCAGTTTTTTTTACAGAACGCTGTGGAATAAAGGTAAAAAAAGAGAAATGGGAATTTTATTGGAATTAAGATTGTATTTGAATAGTTCGATTTGTTTTTTCTTTGATTTTGAATTGTTACAGATATTTTAAATCCTTAGTAATTGATGTAATATTGTGTTTTTAAAGATCTTAATAGAGATATTAGAATTCCAAAAATTGAACCTATTAACATTAAATTTAAATTCATTTCTTTTGTCGTAGATGCTTAATATATATATATATATATATATATATATATATATATATATATATATATCAAACCTTTTGCTGTATATATATAAAAATTAGGGTGGCCCTCATTTTAAAAAATTTAGTTTCAGTTCGCACACTCACCATTTACTTTCTTTTCATTCCTAGGAGCAGTTAGAGGTCTCATTGGCTCAAATGAGAGGCTGGGATCATCTGCCGCATCGCGGTGGCCTGTGTGTGTTGGCAGCCCTCAGTTTGCTCTGAAATTACCCCCTGTATAAGAAAGCCTCCACGCAGGAATCAGTGACGTCACTGAAGTAATCTGATCCACTATAAAAGTTGTCGCCGAATTCGAATCGATGTTCCGAGTTACAGCAAACTAGGCTAGAAGTGTACTAATTTTTCTTACCTGTTAATTATTTTTATTTATGAATAAAGCCGAAAAAAATTTCAGAAGATATAATTATTATTGTAGTGCCGTTTTCTTAGAAATACAGAATTAACAAAATTAGCATTTCGTAAATTACGTTCATTTTTTAAATTATCATTTTATTATGTTTCTAATTAATAAATAAAGCACATTTGTTGTATTCTTTTAGGAAGGTAAACTTCTCAGAAGCTCCGCATAAAATTCTAAGCTTTAGAAATAAATAGGAATTGTTCAAATAAATAGGTAGAAATAATCTGAAGTCAGAAATTTCTAGTGACACATCTACTCTACATATTCATAAAAAATATATTTTTCTACATAGATTGTATAGAAAACAAATGTAAATTTTTTTATCAAAATACACAGCTTCAAATCATTCAATTAGAATTTGTATTCAACTACTTTCTTAAAACAATCATAATCGTGAGAAATTATTTTTCTTTATAAATATTTTCTTCAAATTTTCAAAATGTCCTTAAAGGTCTAACTTGAAACTCTTAACTATTTAAATTGAGTGCTAGCATTAATGTACTAATACTTTCACAAAAAAGAGAACACATAATAATAAACAAAAATTACTTATTCAAAAATGCGAGAGTAGTAAAAAAAATGATACTGTAATATGCACCGACAAAAATACATTTATCCAAGACTAACACACGAACAGTTCTATGTAATTTCATAATTGCAGAATAATGAAAGAAAAAAATGTATCATACACACACAATTATAATATATTGTAGTTGAGAAATTAGCTTATTAGTGTTTGTAATTTTCTCTTTTATGATTTTGTATTTCTTTTCTGTTCAGCATTTGCTTGGTTTTTGAGTAAACGCTTTTTTTTTAAATGAATATTTCATTCTCTACAGTGATTTATTAAGGAAAATATTTACAGAACGATTAACTAATGATTCAATAATAAAATTTAAACTATGAACTTTTTTTTTCTAAAATTACAAGAATTAACTTTACTGTTAAAGCTTTTTGCTTCTGCATTTTCAAAAACATATGCTCATATTTTTCAGAATTTCTGAACAACTACATATGAATATATTATGATTTGTAGAACTTAAGGTTTAGGATATGTCAAACCTCCTCTTTCCGATGCTTGAATATAACGATTCTCAACATCATCTGAAATTTCAAATTTATCAACTATGTCATTAACTGATGTTGAGTCTTTACATGATTCACATTTGTTACTTTTTTGAGTACGAGTAGCAGCAATAACCATCAACATAATTAAATCAATGAGATCAAATCATCCTCTACAACAATGATATCAATAAAGTTTAAGTATTCAATATTTTCTAATTTAATTTCTCCCTCACAGTTTTCACAAAAATTAACATTTATGTCACCAAATTCAGCAGATTTATCTTTCAAAGTCCCAATGCACTGCAACCGTAATTTTGTTTCGTTTTCAAAACATAGTCTAATTGTGACGTTGTACTGACCAATAGACAGCTGTCTGAATTTACCGAAACGGTGCTCCAGTAAATGAATTTGGATTTTTCCAGTAAGTTTGAAAATCTCAGTTCCTTAAAACAATAACTACTGAGTTCAAGAACTGCATAGGTAGTATGATATGAGGCAGTAAAAGTTTCTCTATTTAGGAAACCAGAATATTACTTTACTGCTTTCCAAGCATCTATCCAATTTAAAAATTTATGCAAAAACCATTATTTCATCACCTGGATTGGATGTAAGTACTCCATGATCTTATCCCTTTTATGCTTACCTTTGAATAAACTTTTTTTACATTCATTACCTTCCACCACTTCATTACGATTTCAATGAAATCAGCGGTTTCCGAGCAATGCATTTCATTTGTTTGCTCTCCTGTTTTTTTCAACCCTTCAGAAACATGATCATTGAAGATTTGCGTAACAAGCTTAATATTTTGGCGTTCCAGGCTAATTGGACAAAGAGCTTCTACAGAAATGCCGTAGGCATATTTTAAGAGCTGTCCCTCTTCTAATGAATGGATACTTTTTATAGTTTTAAAACAAGCGGTTTTAGTTACAGGGTGATCATCAAAATCAAGGAAGAACATAATTTGTACATTATTTTTTTATTTATCCAGTTGTTTCGGATGCATTTGAATATATGTACTAGATCAAAAATGAAAAACAAAGGTATTTTAGAATCAGCAGGTTATGGATATGAAATTCTTACTTTATTTGGTGATAAGAACAAAGACATGGCTTTGCCATTCTAGGAATTGTTATCAACTCTGTCTCATGAAATGTCTCATTTTGAAAAGTTTCATCAAAATGAACCATATCATCCATAAGGTAAATTTATTTAGATATAATTTTAATTTAGATTAATATTTTATAGTAAGCATTTCATTGAACAGAATGCCAATTTTAGGAGATCGCTGAGCTCCAATACAGAAAACTAAATCATGTAAATGCCATAAAAATTCTAAATATTTTGGGTAAAGATATTTAGCCCTACATTCATAGCTTTATTTAATAGAATGCAGCTGTTTTCATTTAATTTCAATATAATGATTTTGAAATACTAAAAATTTAATTTCTTTAAATTCGTTTTCAACAGAAGGAATAAAGGCATAAGTTAGCTTTTAATTTCATTTGTGATCTTTGCAAGATTGAAAATTGCATTTTCCCATAATTCCTTTATGATTGAAGAGAGAAAGCAAATACAAAATAGGCGAATTATTGCCTCTTCATAACAAACAACTTTTCTATTGAAACTTTTTTGATAGCTACAGTTTTTTAGAAGTTATGACCTAAAATAACAATTTTCAATCCCCTCTCCCATTTTATCATTTCCCCATAGCTCTGTTGCGATTAAAAATAGAAAAAATTCAATTAGGCGAATTATCACCTTATCATAAGGAACAACTTTTATATTAAATGTTTTTGTCAGCTAAGATTGCTTCGAAGTTATGAGCTGAAAAGCGATATTCAATTCCCCTCACCAATTTATCTTTTCCCCATAGCTCCGTTGCGATTGAAAATAGAAAGAAAATTTCAATTAGGCGAATTATCACCTAAACATAACGAACAACTTTTATATTAAATGTTTTTTGATAGCTACAATTGCTAAGAATTTAAGATCTGAAAAGCGATGTTCAATTCCCCTCACCAATTTATCTTTTCCCCATAGCTCCGTTGCGACTGAAAATAGAAAGAAAATTTCAATTAGGGGAATTATCACCTTATCATAACAAATAATTTTTATATTGAAAGTGTTTTGGCAGCAAGAATTACTTAGAAGTTAAGAGCACCAATCAGCCGCTTTTTATACGGTAAACAAGCCGACATACCTGGCTTTGTTCCGGATTAAAATGTTTTCACGTCTAATATTTTTAATTTAAAAACTACTATTGTATAAAAATCATAATACACAAATTTCTTTTATGATCGGAAACGTTTTTAATTAAAATTAGAATATCAATTGAAACAAATGATTTTTAAAAACAACCGATTTCTCCATAAATTATTTGTTATATAGGTACTAGGGTGGGCCGAAAAAATCTTTTCTTAGAAATCGATTTTGGCATAGTGCGGAAAAGTTGTGCAATAGATCTGTTAAAACCCTCCAAAAATTTCATCAGTTTCGTTTAATATTTAGCCGCGCCCCTTTGACATTGAAAAACAGAAAAAAAGACAAAAATTGTTTTTTGTGAAAAAATATATTTTGAAAAAAATTCCAAAATTTTTATTGGCATACAATGAAAATAATACATAATGGGTCAGTTTGAACCCACAAAAAATTTTATCAATTTCTCTCAATATTTAACCGCGCCCCTCTGACATGAAAAATTGGAGAAAAATGAAAAAAATATCGGATTTTCTAAAAAACTGTACTATGAAAATTATTTTTCGAAATTAGTATTGACATTGAATAATTAAATATATAGTACTATAAACAATAATAATTCTATAATTATTACGTAATTTAACTTTTTATTCAATTTTTTTACCAGCATATTTTTTCTTGAATTACACGCAGATAGAGTATAGATTAGAACAAAAATCTACAAATTTGAAATCTATGTAATAATACCTCATGCATATTGAATATTAAGTGTTAGAATAATATTGTCCCTTGTTGTCAAACGTTGGAAGTTCTTTCCTTGCTTGAAGTTTGGCACAAATATATTCATCTCTTGCAGTCTCACCACAAACTTTCATTCCAGTTTCAAATATTAGTTTAACACATCATTCAACAGAATGCGTGTGACATAGAAATTCCTCGAAACTTAGTACTGGAAACTGTTCTTCTTTGTAAATTTCTTTCAAGTCTTTGTCCTTTATATGCATTGTAAGAGGGGACTCTGTTACAACACAGTTTGGCCAATCATTTGAATCAATATAATCGGCTGCTTCGAAATTGAGTTTAGGAATCTTGAACAAACGCAAACCACCCGAGTTCTTCGTCTTCTTTTCTCTGGCGCCGAGAATACGCTTACTGCTAATTCCCGGATGTGATTTCTAGAATCATGTAGCATTGTTAATAATAGGTGTTCGGGATGCGCAAAATATGCATTGTTTGAGAATACTTTGTAAATAATTTGCTTAACATTGTCTAGAACCTGCCTTGCAAGGGCAATCATTTTCCAGAAATGTTGGAAACCTTACTGGCAATTCGATTTCGTTTTTATCTCAAGCCACATTGGAGCATATACCAGCATTACATACTTCATGAGTATTATGAGATTCTGTGATGGACATGGAGTGCCAATGTAGAAAAACAGTTTGCGGGGGTCAGCCATCGTGCATGACTGAGTTTACCTGGGCTATTGTCAATTGCGCTGGAAGAGCAACTCCCATCTTTTATGGCAAAACAGATGAGATACAAATATTGTTTGTCAGTACTTAACTTTTTGATATCTTTCAGATCCAAAGGCTGAAGAGTACAGTCAATTTGATCAAATTTGACTAACTGGAGTTTTTCACATTCTTTTAGAAGCAATCCAATAGGTCCAGAATATGAATATGGTCCCTTTGTTGAGCTGTCCATTTCCAGAATGAGGTGCCTTAGTGGCAACTCATTAATATGTAGCATAGATATATTCAATTGCAATGGTCTTCCAATGTATGTCTCAAGCAAACGTATTATTCTTCCTTTCCATCCCGTATTCACATTTGCTCCGTCACATCCGATAACCGATAGGTTCTGCAAATCTTATTATACGTTTCTGTAAATTTGATAATACCTTGGGCTATTTCTTTTGCACTTTTACCAGCAGTTAATGATATATGACATGTATACGTGCAACTTAGTCCCTCAATTAATAATACATGCGCTTCTGATGTTAAGGATAGGTTATATACATATATAGGTTTTATTTGCGTGCGCGCTTATTTTTAAATCAGCGAATAACTGTAGGGTAAAATTGATTGAATTTTAGGTGGGTTCTAATTAATGCATTACGTAATATTTCCGTTATATTCCAGTACTAATTTCAAAATTACTTTTCGAATTATATTTCTTTTAGAAAACCCAATTTTTCTCCAATTTTTCATGTCAGAGGAGCGCAGTTAAATATTGAGAGAAATTGATAAAATTATTTGTGGGTTCAAACTGACCCATTATGTAACATTTTCATTGTATGCCAGTAAAAATTTTGGAATTTTTTTCAAAATATATTTTTTCACAAAAAACGATTTTTTTTCTTTTTTTTAATGTCAAATGTTCGCGGCTAAATATTAAACGAAACTGATGAAATTTTTGGAGGGTTTTAACAGATCTATTGCATAACATTTCAGCACTATGCCAAAATCGATTTCTAAAAAAAGGTTTTTTCGGCTCACCCTAATAGGTACTTCAAATTTTGCTAATGATAAATAAAGTAAACGAATGAAGAAATTTTAATGAATGTTTTGGAAAAATTAGATGAACTAGTTAATTGTTCATCAATTTAAAGAATGAAAATAAATCAACTCAACAGTTGATCCTGATATAAATTGTTAATCGTGTACTTTTAAAATTTTCTTTTAGCATTCGTCCAGAATTCTGTTAATGTATTCTGGCAATTATATATATTCGTAATATTATTGTTCTTTGATAATAAAGAATATTGTTACGAATTCTGTATAAAATTAATTTTTTTAAAATATCAAAATGAGTGAAACAAATTGTATGGAAATGAAATTTTTGTCACTGAAATGCTAATTTTTTTAAATTTAAGGTGTAAAAATAGCTTCGTGAGATAATATTTTCCAAAGATATCGCGGAAAAAAGCCTTGCTTAGTTTTTTATTAACTGAAATTGTAAGTAACATTTGAGCTTTGAAAAGTTGAAGGTGATATTTCTCTTGTCTTAAATAAAAAGTTTACAAAGTTTGGTTGAAATCAGTCCAGTGGTTTAGGAGGAGATGTTGAGCACACATACACAATGACTTTTATTTAAATTAAAATAATTATTAGATAATGACAAGATTAAGATTGTTGGCACATACTATAAGCCATAAAAAAGGTTTATTGAAGATATCGTCACAATTAATTAAATATTTATTATTAATTAAGTAAATAATTAATTTTAAGTAATCAAACAGTTAATTTTAATGGTTAATTAGTTAATTTTACAAACTACATTAATTTGATATTGAACTAATCATAGCTGCACCATGATTTGTTTAATAACTATAATATAAAATTGCCGAAAAAGATAGATATATAAGAGTTCCCTTTATCCTTTTTGATATTGAAAAATATCTGATTAACTTTAAAATTGATTTAGGGTTTTCTGCCTGACTATTTGTTTTGAACTTTCGATGGATATATTTAAGTTCACTGTTCAAAATGGCTGCATTCATATCCTATGCTTTAAACACACGTATTAAATTTGCAACTGACAATGTTTAATAATTTTTATTTTCTTATGTATTAAGAGTTTAGAATTTATTTATTATCTCTGCAAGCAGGGAGTTCTCTAATTGAGACAATTCTAGTAGTGTTTAAATGTTTCATGACATGCGATTTTAGTATATGACAAAGTAATGCTCGCACAATTATATGGTAACCAAGATTAAATAAAATATTTTTTAAATCTAGAGTCGTTCTTCATTCGTGTCAAGTATCAATTTCTTGCTACTGTTTCAGATAGGCCGGCTTAATGTTACCTAGGGGGAATTTCCACCGCAGCAATGTTTGTTTCTTTATCACTTCTACCTGTTGAATGATTATGTGTTGGGATATAAAAAATAGCCAATGTACTGACCAATAAATATAACATAACCTTTTGTGTAGAATGATAATACCTTCATATAGTAAAAAAATGTAATGTCATGAAAACATAATCACAGCGTAAATATCGCAAAGTGTAGAAACAATAAAGTCTTTGACTATGTCTACATTGATCAATATATAATATTTCATTACTTCTGTAACATTAACGTAAAGGAAGCTACCTTTGCCTTCCAGCTTGCCGAAAGGCATTTTTCTATGTTATTTTGAATTTAAGGGCAATATTTTATATTTAATGGTTTTAAGTCTGATTATTGATAGGGAAGTGTAATTTCTTTTAGATTCTATTTTACTTCTTGGGGCTTTAGCAATATTTATTTATTCATTTTCTAATAGTGTTATTGATTTTAATTATTTGTTATAATTATAATTAGCTGAGATAATTGTTTGGATATTTATTTCAAATATAGATAAGGTAGCTACTTATCATTTTAATGTTTAGTGATATTGTAATTTTGTGTTTGGGTTTCAATTATGGATTTTTTTATAATAATATAATTGGCCTTTAGGCTGCGGGGACTTAAACCAGAAGAACTGCGTTTCATGCGGATAGTGAAATCCTCTTTACTGTACTGTAAGAAAAAGGTTAATATTTTTACCATCTTAAATATATTGAAATAATAAAAATTTCCCAAATGGGTGGTGTCATCTAATAAGAGATTAAATAAATTTGAAGGGGTTAATATGTATCAGAAACGTTTAAAACGTTCGTCAAATCGAATACCGTTCTTTCTTTCCCGATTCTCGTAAAGCTGTTTCCACGAATGCTTTTGTATCTTACAAGTGGAGAGAAAAAAAGGGGCAAGGCTATTGCCATTGCAGTTTTCCTATAGAAATTATATGATTTTTAAAAAATTATCCATCCGGTTCCCGCATTTCGTAATCGCCTTCTGCATTTTGTATGCATCACCTTAAATTGTTTTGTGATTACATGAATAGCTGTCTCGCGATTGGAGTAGAAAGAGGGATCTCGTTGTCTAACTTTCTCGAGCAAGAAATTGCGTAGATAGCTGCAATGTTCGAAAAATTCGATCTCAAGAATTTGATGGATATCACGTCTTCGACCTACTTGAGTGAAAATCTTGTCTTAGTTTGTAGGAATAATTCCCTCCCTTTCTCCCCTCAGGGGCACATCTACTTCGGGTGTGACGGGATTCACGACTCCAAGGTACCCTAGTGTCTGATCTCCTTTCGAGTTTTTGCCTCCTTTTCGAGTTTCTTCTTTTTTATTCCTTCCCTGGAGGGAGCTCTCCATGAGGAGCTAACGCCGCTCTGTTTGCTTCTTGCTTCTCATGGACAGCTAAATACACCCATGTGTTGGCAGTGCGTGACGACCCATTAGACGGGTGGTGCACTGTTGGTCCCTGGTTTATCAATTCGGCTGGTATACTAACCACTTGGTTAGGCTGCTAGGGATAAAGCGAAAAGGTCATTCTCTGGGGCATGCCGTTAAATGTGGTCGACGTTCCTGGAGGTGACTCTGACCGTATAGGTTTTGACTAGCACTAAGGTAAGTGCTGAGGCTGGGATTTCCCACAGCCAGTTACTGCCTTCCCATGTTGGTCTCCGTGGTGGGCGGTGCCGTCGGATCCCGAATCCCTTTCTGCAGGGTTCCT
Organism: Araneus ventricosus; assembly: GCA_013235015.1. Classification (NCBI taxonomy): domain Eukaryota; kingdom Metazoa; phylum Arthropoda; class Arachnida; order Araneae; family Araneidae; genus Araneus; species Araneus ventricosus. The sequence continues at coordinate 206,390 of BGPR01000738.1, forward strand.
CCAAAGAAACCTCCCCTCAGTGGGCAATCCTCTGATCGAAACTTCAAAACATTCTTCATCATAAAATGTATATCAGGAAATAATGAAAATTTTGGAAGTGTTTCCCCTTTTCTCGGCAAGAAGGCCATCACAGGCAGTGTTGACACTGTGACATCAACTAAACTCACGTGTTCAGGTGGCTTGCTTGTCGAGGATGCTTCTCGCCAGCAAGCACTCCAACTCCGGTATATACATTCACTTTCAACAATATCCGTATCTGTGAAGAAACATGAGACCCGTAACTCCTCAAAGGGTGTCATTACCTGCTGAAGGCTCCTAAACCTTTCGATTGACGAAATTGCACTAGAACTGAGTGGTCAAGGTGTTAAAGATGTGTAGCGCATTAACATTTGCTGCGATGGTGAGATTATGCCGACAAAGCATTTTATTTTAACGTTCAACACGCCTAGATTGCCGGAATATATAAAGGCTGGATACATTCGATGTTCCGTAAAACCGTAAATTCCCAATCCACTGTGATGTTTCAAATTCCAGCGTTTTGTCCACTCCAAAACAAACTGAAGCGGGACACTTACTTGCGCCCGTTGTGCAGTGGCTGGCCACGAGAGCACCGATTGCACGGCCGTTGAAAAAGATGTTAATTGTCAAGGCAAACACACTTCTTTCTCGCGTTCCTGTCCTAAATGGAATGTAGAGAAAGAAGTTGTTGCTATCAAATTTAAAAATAACATCACATTCCCTGAAGCTCGATGAATAGCCAAAGCACAGTCAGCACCAGAAGGTTGGAGCTACGGTTCTGTCATGGGAAAAAACCATCCCGCCTACCAGACCACCCATTGTCCTCACTGTAACCATTTATTCACAATGTCCAATACAATCCCCTCTCCTTCAGCATCTGCTGACCCTATACCAATAACATCCTCATCTGGTACTGAAAATCTATATATATAATTCTGTTACGTGGCGACAAAAAAGGGTCGAATTTCTTAATCGCCGTTTGGCAACAGCTCGCAAGTTTGATTTGTTTACTTCCGCGGAAAGTCCGAAGCCGCTTCGTGTAATCACGTTTATTTAAAACTATTTTTAGTAGTTGGAAATTTGTAAAAATAATGAATTTAAGTCGTGCTGTTGGATATATTATGAACGGAGCCAGGAAAGAGTCAGAAATCCACTGTAACATGAAGTATTAGAAACGAAGCCGATAATCGCCGTCGCCCAAAACGTGTGTGTATTCGAAACGATGTTGAGGAGCATAATTGTGGAATTTTGTCCGAACAGTGCGGTTTTTGTGGGGCAGTTTATTGGAAGGAAGAAAAAAATACTGCCCATAAGTATGCAAAATGTTGCCATGATGGAAAGGTTCAGCTACCGGCATTTCCTGATGCACCGGAACTATTGAAAGCAAACTGAAAATTCACCTGTGATGCTAAAAATTATCGACAGCGAATTCGGGAATACGATTCTGCCTTAGCATTCGCTTCGATGGGAGCACAAATTAAACCACCGCGTGGAACTGGGCCATACTGTTACCGTTTAATTGGTCAAGTGTACCACAGAGTTTCCCCCCTGTATGCAAGTGACCAACATAAAGAAAGTTATATATATTTGACTCCAGTGAGGCAACAGAGAAACGCTTGAGTAACAATCAAAATTGCTTGCAACATGTATTTGAAAAACTTGAATTTATGTTAAGGGAAATCAATCCCTTTGCTCAGTCTGATCTTCAAATGTACCGATTGGTACAAGAGCACCCAACTACATCAGTGAAAATGGTATTTTTGGAAGATAAAAATTTGGATATGCGGCGCTACCCACACAGCACACTCTACGCCCAAGGACCTCCCCCTGTACGTACTTCGCGGGAGGCTGTGGTATCCAAAGGAGGTCGCGGCGGCGCTAAAGCACGTGCAAAGGACGGTCACAGGAAATCGAATGTCCGCCTAAATTGATACTTTCTACAGCGCTACGATGTCCTTCACGGGAGGTGGTGCACATCTCTGAGACAGCCGACGCGGGAGGCTTTAGTGACACAGGTCATGGGATGGAGGCTGGTTTGCGTTTTAAGGGACCATTTTTCATAGGATTTTGCACAAGAGGAATTGTCCAGAATTCTAAAATAAATCTCTTAATTTTTTTCAAAGAAATAAAAAAAATTCTTAATTGATTTTCGCTGTTTTAATTTTATTCTGTCTGTTTTTAAAATTCATATTAATTCGTCTTGTATTTCTTTTTCTATTCCTGAATTACTTACTTGAAGAATGTTTTCTTTTTAAATGTAATTGTTTTTAAATGAAATCCTTTTTTAAAAGAAAAAAAATTACTTTTTTGTAAAGGTATTTAACTAGATACATTCCTTTGTAGTGATATATTTGCGAATACGTGACAGTATAAAAAAATTTACTCATTTGAATTAAATTCTTCAAAATTTATCGAAGATGATAAGATAATGCACTTTATATAGTTACGAGCTGTAACAAATTCATAAACGTGTATATTGGTTTTCAAAATTTATTGCAAAATTATATTTTTGGGTTTTTTTTTATTTTTTTGCCTCCCAAAAAATTATAATAAATTCTTCGGCATAAAAAATTTTGAAAATTGTTTTCACGTTACAATAGTATTCCACAAAATGAAAAGAAGTTATTTATTATTTTTTTAATCACACATAAAAGTGTTAAAAATTATTACCCTACATTAAAAATCTAAAAAAATATCCAAAAAAGTTTAAAGTGTTTAATTCAGATTGAATTAAAATCTTTACTTTCTAGAGCTATACTGTTCATGAAATTCTTATTGGGCCTTTGCAAAACTATATCCTTAAGTACATGAAAAATTTGCAATTTCAAATATTTACGGAAAATATTTCACACTTTTTTGATCCAATAAAATACTTTTGTGAGTAACTTCACAAAAATTTAAATTTTTATAGTAATTTAAAATGTTTGGTTATATTTATTTGAGTCAAAATTATTTTTGATTTAAAGCAATTTTATTTAAATCGAAGAAACCTCACGATTCCACTGAAAATTATTTTTTGAAATTTAGAAACGAATATTAAAAAATTTAATAATATCAACTGCAGCATTGTCCATTCATTAAAATTCAGAACAAGGAAGTAATTTTTTTTTAACATTATTGATAGTGCCATTATTCTTTTCACAGTTGATGTTTAGATTATAAGATGACATTTTTATACCAATTTTCTGATTATGGATTTAGTAATTTTGAATAAAAAATTTGGCGAAATTTACCCTACATTCAACTTTTCTAACTTCAACAAGGCACCAATATAAAGATATACTTGACTCAAGAACGATTTTACTCTAGGCCTATATACATTCAATGCTTCTGACAAATTTTAATGTTATCTTTTAATATATCATTTATGTTATCTTTTCCCATTGTTTTGTTGAAGCTATAAATAAAAAATAAACAATTACATGATATATAAACGACTGTCTTCTGCCTATCACCTGAATTCAAATTTAAATAATGGAAAGTGCATGGTAGATAAAATGGCTAATTTATTTTGTAATTTTATTCTTGCTTGAAACCTGCAATAAATTCCCTGTATATTAGGTAGCATTATTATAAAATTGCTCTCTGTAATTTTGCTCTGTAGTTCATATGTTAGTTTGTTGCTGTGGTTTCATATCGTTTCAGACATTTTATACATATTTAGGAAGATCTATTAACAGGTTTTAAGACGGTTATCCTTAAAAGGCAATTCATTATCCTTCCTTAGTTTTTAAAACTGTTAAGATACTGCTTTGCAAGACGAGTGCTCCCATGACTTTCTTGTAGTATACTCCCAAATAACAACGTAATATGTAGTGGTAAACATTTATCGAGCCTTTTCATGTTGGTAGATTTTTTTTCAAAATTATACTTAAATCTAGAAGGAGGAGAGGCGTCTTCTTGTTGCTTGTTTTGGTATTAAGACCATATTCCAAATTTCATTTATCTAACTTCTTGTGTTTCTTATTTATTGTGTTGATTATACATACGGATAGATATACAATATACACGTTGGGGGATTTGGTTCAAGAATTGATAAAAAAAAAATTTACGATAATGTTATAAAGGGCATGTGCTGAAATGAATTGGCTTGCTAAGTCAAAAGAACAATAAACTAAATTATTTCTGCTGTTAATTAAAGTGTTCCTATTGCAGTAATTTAGTTAAATTGTTGAAATTAAAACTTTGCACAGTATTTGAATTAATTTATAATAAAATTCACATTAATTATTGTAAATTGAATCCAACCAACATAATTATAAAAAAAATTATTTTTGGAAATCTGAAGAATAATAAAAATATTACTGAACCAAATAAACAAGCATTTTTGAAATAAGAAAAGAAGATTTAACATTTAAGTGATAATTATCTTGTTCCGTTATCCGTTCATCTCGCATTGGGGTTGCAAATGACCTTCACAAGTTTCCAGTGGTCTTTGTCGATAACGGAAGCAATTGCCTCCCCCCGCCCTCCTTTTCCCCTGCAGCCAAAGGCAATCCTAAACAAACGAAAAATTGCTCTCTCTTCCCTTTGACAGCCCGTGACAGTCGTAAACTCCCAAGATAATGAGACCTTAGAGTATAAGATACTATGAATGAGACAAGGCCAGAGCCCTGTAGCGAGATCAAGTTTCCAACTTCCCGCGACAAAACAGATGAGGAACCCCACTTCGAAGACCCTTTAGGCCCGGTGCACACTCGCCGATTTGGTCGTTGGAAGTAATAAATGTCAAAGTGACACAGAAGCCATAAACGACTTCAGGGGTATGGAGAACAGTTGGGCAGTACCCACACACCTCCTGCAGAGCGAAGGAGTCGCAAATGACTTGTCCGATACAATTGCTTCGGACTTTCCCCTCGAATCGGAGAGGAAATTGGACGTCTTTGAGTACGTGGCAACCAACTGGGCAGTACACACTTAACGACAATTCGTGCAGTTACAATAGGTATTATTAGGTATTACGGCATGGAATCATAGATTTTAATTTATAAAAAATGAGATGTTTAATTTTCTCGGGACTTTTACTAATTCCCTCCTTATGTTCCATTGTATACTTGGGAAAAATGCGAAGAAAACATATTGAGTAGTTTTGTTTTCTATAGCGTAGCAAATATTTCTGTGTGAGTTTAATTTTTATTTGCATAGATTTTTACTTTAAGTTTGCACGCTGTAAAAATCCTATAACTACTAAATAAATTTTCGTAAAATCTTACTCCCAAATGCTATGAAGCATACTGAGATTATAGATTTTATTGAAGGTTTTGTGACAATCAAAATTAAATAGTTATTTCTTTATTAATTAGAACCGATGTTTAAATACAATTATTTAATATATTTTTAATTATTTTTTTGTATCGACTAAGCGTTTTTAAAAACAATAATTTACTAAATCGTTTCTTGATATAATTGCCTGAATTTTTTGTTGATTTGCACACATTTGAGGAGCAAACATTCAAACCATGCTTTCTCCTTCAGATACAATTTTTCAGGAAACAGTAAACAAGCTCTGCAGGTAATACTTTTTGATTGAAACCTCAATTTTCTAAGTAGGTTTATAATGGGATAAAACTTGTTTCAGTTGAAAATAATAGTATACAGTTGTACTATTTAATGTTGAGTTCAAAGAAAAATCACTAACTCATTTTTTCTTTTTTTGGAGAAAACACGGTTTGAATGTTTGCTCTTCATTTATCTTGAAAGCAAAATTTAAAAATTACTAGAAGAATAAGAATAAAATAAAAGTAAAACGCTTAAATACTTTGTACGTTATAAAAATCCAAGCTACTAAATAGATTTTCTTCAAATTTGGCTCACAAATGCTATGAAACATAAGAAAGTTTTTATCTGAGGTTTTGTGACAATCAAAATTAAATAGTTATTTTTTATTAATTATAAACAATGTTTACATATACATAAAATGTTATTTTATCTTTAGTTTTGTCATTCCTATTAAATTCTTAATAAGAATTTCGCTTACTTTATAGTTACAGCTAACATTTCTAGAGGAGGTATAGAAAGTCTCATCCTTGTATTTTGTTTCTGAATCTTACGAGTAATTTTTGCCGCGAGCTCGTCAAATGATTGGGCACTCATCCGGAAATAATTAAAAAACTTGTCAAGGTTTTCTCGTAAATCTCCAAAATGATGTGTAAAACTACCCCCTACTAAATCTAGAATCCACAAATGGATGTACCCAATATCGTCTATTTTTTTAAATATATTTCTTGTATACTAGGTACGCAAGTACAACACGCTTTCTTCTATATACATCCATCGCGTCGTTTCTTCTCGGAGTGAGTGAATCGTTGTGTGAGTACTGAATTGGTCGGACACCGCCTGTGGAGAATTCTAGGAAACGAGCCCACTACCATTGTTGTTTGATTGCTTTTTCGTCGCTCAGTCCGCATGTGCACCACCCCATTGCTTTCAATGTATCTCAGGTCGTACTACGATTCCGGAGGGTTGTCGCTAATGACTTTCAACGACACAAATCGGCTGGTGTGCACCGGGCCTTAACAGGGACAGGGAAATAAGGGAATCTCTGGCCCTGCCCTTTACGACCAAACAAAACAATTATTATTATTTTTTTTTTACGGACTTCCCACCCTATCGCAGATTTCACCAGAAAAGGTCAGTGGATCAGACAACACTGCGATGCGAACTCTTCCCCCTCCAGTATAATCAACGCCTCGGCGTTGGTATAATAGGACCCCAACCGTGATTTCGACCCCATTCTGAAAATCGCGCAAGGAAACGCTTGTTAGTCTTTTCATCCAACTCAGCGAATTTGGTGTGTTTTATTTACTTCGGAACAAAAAAAAAAATATTTTTTCATTCATGGAAATTTTGAGCCTGCTGATTTCAAAATTAATTTTACTTTTTCCA
>BGPR01000738.1:223292-258463 GCA_013235015.1 Araneus ventricosus
GATGGAGGCATTTCGTACGTCCTCAGGAAGTTTTGTGCTGTGTGGGTATAATGCTCCTACTTTATGCACTGAAGTAGAAGCTATATTTGTAGGTGATAATGGAGAGCCCCCAGCCAACCGAGACATTTGTGTTATCTTTGAGATTCATTGATTGTGTTTTTTTTTCTTTTTCTGATGCTCATTTTGTTTCTGCACTCTGTAACTGCAGTTTTCTCTGTATTGTGCTTTTCTTTTTAAACAATTAAATATTAATGCTAATAACTGAATGCATGAAATGGATACTTTTCGCCGCGATTTCCAAATGTATGACGTCACGAAACGCGAAATCAGAAGCACTTACTTGTTAATAGTCTCGTTCATCCTTCTTGCTGAAAATGCTTTTTTTCAGCCACAATAGACAATATTCTGCTGTTGATCTGTAAAAGATCTCTCAAAATTTGGAAATAACGATCAAACAAATGCACGCTTCATGCACTCTCTTCTTAGCATTAATTTCCACAAAGAATCCTTTCGTATTAAATCGATGACGCTCCAGAACTTTATAATTGAGTTTTTCCACGAACCACCGACCATTATCGAAGTAAAAATGCTAACTTCGAATTTTGCAGGTAAGTGGCGTTGTAAATGGCTTCTTCACCAAGAGCGAAGCCACTATACTATACTTATACATAATTATTTCTATAATTGTATCCGTAATGAAATTGTGTGAGGGGGGCTCTGAACTTTAATGGTAACGTTGTTTATTTAAGAACAATAAATTTCTTATGAATTCTCAGTACCCAGACCTTGGGAAAATAGTATTGATATTTTCAGACGTTGTCTACAATTTCTTTTCCAGTTTTTTCAAGCACAATGAACATTCTCTGCTCTTATTAAAGTGGAATGACGAAAGAGATAATATAAGTAACTAAATCTACAGTTTTTTAAATATTTTATAACACATTTACTTGCAGTTTGCTTACAGAACCGAGTCGGCGATCCGAGTGCTGATGCACTCAGCTTTGAAGTGAAACTGAAAGCGAAAGTAAAATGCCAAAGTTTTATTCATAAGATTTTTGCAACCCTAATTATTTAAATTTTAAAAACTTAAAATTTTTATACTTTTTACTGCAAACTTTCCCTCCGACACACGTGAGATAGTTGACACCTTTTGAGTAAGCAAGAACGGCGTTGGTTGGGAAAAAATTTAAATTGTTTTGTTTTCAAAATTTCAACTTCAATTCCTGGAGAGATTTCGTAAAACGTCGAGTCATTATGGCCCGTCCCACATACTGTATTTTATCAGATACCTTCACGTGTCCTCCATTTGTGCTCTCAGTGTCTACGACTTTATATTTTTATACCAGCAATCTTTTTGCTGACTTGAATTCCATTAAATTAAAAATGTAGAATCTAATCACTGATGTCAACTTGGAAATGTGCCTTAAATTTTAGAAGCAGCTATTTACAAAGCTAACATGAAGAAACTTCCCCATGGCATGCGAAGACATAGCTCATAGGAACGAAAAGCAATAGAGAAACGTTTTTCTTTTTAATTTTTCTTAATTTAATTAACATTTCACCTTATAACAATATCACATATTTAACTCGTTTCTAAAAATATATTTATGGCTCTTGAATAATTTTTAAATGGTTGTGAGGGACAGGTTTTACTCTGCCATCTCAAAAGTTAGCCGACAATTGTCTTAGAGGCCCTTTCAAAAATGAAAATCTGTAAATAAAAATTATGCTATTTTTAAAAATTTTAAATAGTTATAAAATTGGATCCGCATGTTTCATGCTATAGCTTAAAATACTTTCGTGAGTTATTTTACTGAACTTTGCGATAAAACAATGTTTAGAATTTTTATTTTTCAGATTACTTATCAAATTTCACGAATTACATTTTTTAGAGTTAAACGGGGAAATTGCACTGCAATTAATATTTTTTAAAAATTATGGAACGTCTACATCAAAAGAAGAAAAACTTCATAGAAACAAAAAAGATCTGAAAATAAAATTTTATTCGTTTTTCCTTAAATAAACGCATGAAAATTTACAACACACTGCTCATCACGTTTCACTACAACACAAAATTAGTTCCAAGATTTATGCATTAAAAATACATCTTCTTTAATAAAAGTTTTGGACAAACTGAATACATATCTCATGGGCCGAAATCATAATCAAACCAAGTATGAATATTTTAGGCCCCGGACGAACCCTTACTTTAAGATATTTTGCGACCTAGTTTCATTCTTGAAGATAGCAATTAACTTTCTAGTAGGCTCAGATTAAAATAAATACTTTGATAAAAATAAACCAATGACACCGTATCTACTTCTGAGTAGTCAATTTTATGACTAGAAATAATGCGCCATGTTTGAATATTGTGATAGTAAAAGTTTCAGCTGAAAGGAAATAAGTGCTTAACTCTTTTAGCAACTTAGCAAATAGTGGCAGGTGAAATATGAAGATGTTTACTGTGATTTCCTGCTTTTTAATTTCTTTCCACAAGCTTCTATGAAGTTTATGGTCTCCAGTGCACACGTGCTTCTCAAACAATTCAATGCGCATTTTCAAATATTGACCTATCATTGCGAGTGGAAGTGCTTTTGATAAGGTAATAAGAGGCGAAAAAGCATACGGGTGCTTCAGAAGTTTCTTTTAAAGTTTGAAGCACCTGAGATAGTGGATGAAATCCGAATCCAAAAGGGATCTTCAATCATGAAAGTGGAAAGCGTGATGGTGACTGGTGCCAATAGGGGCATTGGACTAGAATTCGTGAGGCAGTTGAGTCGACTGAACGAACCGCCTAAACATATTTTTGCCACTTATAGAAGTCCCGACAGTTTGAAGGTATGTTCTTGAGTTCTGTATTTTTACTAAAGTAACAATAGTTCTGTATTGTTCTGTATTTTCCCTAAATAATTTGCAGATTTTTGTAAGACAGCAAAAATCTGCATTTGTCTTCATTTAAATTTGCAGTTATTTAGCAGATTTTCACAGCATAATTAAACTTGGCCAATAATCTGTTATTTCTTGAAGATTTAACTGCAATTTTATAATATCTGCATTTCTTTAAATACATATTTAGCACCATATTCTCTAATATTGCAGCTTTATTTTCCAAAGGATATGAAAAAATAAGAATCTAATTATCATTATTGTTTAATTTTACTTCAGACAGGAGTTTCATTAGTTCCTTTTTCAATTAGTGATATCGTCCTTATGCTTCTATAGAAAAGGAATGCAACAGAAGAAAAAATTTCCCAATCGAGAATTGTCTCAGGCACTAAATTTTTTAAATATGCCACTGAAAAAATGAATTCTAAATTAATCTTTAAAATAAATATTTGAGGTTTTAATAATTTTAAACTTTTCCCCCATAATTTAGTTAATCTAAAATTAGTTTTCCGATTGTCTTTCTGACTTTCTGTTTTCCTCGAAAAAGAAGGAAAAGGTTAGCTTGCCCCCATTGGATGGAGAGAAGGCTTATCAGAAAGAAAGAAGGGGAAAATTAATTTATTGAAACAGAGAATCTAAATTATTGAACAAAAAGATTACTTATCTCATCTCTTACTCATCTCTACGACTTTGAAACACGTGTTCTGACCATGGTTGATTTTTACACCACTAAATGGCACCACTAGAGCTATGGTGACGTTAAAACTCAAATAAATTATTTTACCCCATCTTATGTATTCCGGTGTGTTCATGTGGTTAGTGCTCCTACATACCAACTCTATGAACGCGGGTTCGAATCACGGCCAGGATGAGTTTGAAGTTTTCTGAAAATCTGCATTGACAATGGAGAAGTAAGTTAAATTAAAAATTAGATTAATTGAAATTAATAATAAAGCCTTGACTGCGGAAAATCTGAAGGTATTTGGAACATATTTTTCTTCAGATATTTTGCATTTTTTCGCAGGAAATCTGAAGAAAATATGTTTCAAATACCTTCAGATTTTCTGCAGATTCTTTTTAAAGATTTTGTGCAGATTTTTTTAATAATGGCAGATAATTATAAATGAAAAGCATAAAAATTACAAAATGGAAACAAAGGTGACAAACCGCCAGTGGAAAATGATCTGCACTTAATTATTTAAAAGATTTGCTTCGATGATAATCGAAGAACTATTTTGTTTGCGAAACAAAAAACTAAAATCATTTTTGAACACACGTTATAAGTTATTTCTTTAGGTTGAAATAACTACACGAAAAAGGCGAGGAAGGACACTGCCGATTTTTAATTATTGTTTCAAACTAATTGATTTATCTGCTAGTTATTCTGTGAACCTCGCATCCCCCCCCCGCCGAAAAAAATATTCTTAGATCTTTTCTACAAAGCAGTCTTTATTTAAAAATTTATCCAATGTTGCTATTGATTTTGAAGAAAATATTCTTTGCAGGGACACCAGACAACATAATTTGTCTCTCCAGGAGGTACCTTATTTGTACCCCCTCTACATTAACACTTTGAGCGGCTCAAATATTTCAGCTGAATGCTTTGAAAACGGACCCTCTGTAGCTAGATGGTGCACGCAAATTGCTCCAAGACATACTAACGGGTGGTGTGAAAAACGGCAGAGCAGGTTTTCCTTCCCCCCTCTGCCTATTGTTCCGTATAACAGCAGGGGATCAACTTCCCCACTGCCCCGTGGCATAACAAGAGGAATAGGACCATTCAAAGTCATAAATCAGTCTACTTTTAGTAATTGTTGTCTTGTGGCTTTTCAACTAAGAACTTGTTCGTCGATTTGAAAACGGTTCCCTTTCAGTCTGAAGCTTTTAGAAAGTTTAGAATTTTTCATATTGTTATTTTCAATAAATAAAGAGAAAATTTGTTTCATAAATGATTTAGAGAAATATCACTCATCTAAATTCATTTAGAAAACAACAATTCTTTCTGCTTTCAATCAAAGAATTTTACTTCAGTTTCTTTTCATTTTTTTTAGTATTAAGCTTCTACTAACATATTTTGTATATGCCTCTGATTAAAATATATTATAATGTTTTAAAAATTTTATTACTTAATAATACGATAATAATACAAATTCTGCATTCAGTTAGAGATTGTAAAATGAATTTGTTATCCCCAATAATTAAATAAAAAGTTTGTATAATTTTCTGCTTCAAGAAGATTCGTGTTTTCCATTTCACTTTTAAGCTTTTAAGATATTGAGAAAATAGTCTTTTGTCGATGGTAGATAAAACACCATATATTGAGTTTGAAAAAAATTCTTCTGAAATAATTAAGGATGATGCGAGATAATAAGATTTTTAAACTAAATTTAACACTAAAATAAGAAAATATGCTAAAAATTCCTCTTACATGCGTAATTTTTTTTATCAAAATTTATATTTTCTGTTTTAACGTTTAAATATTTCCAATATCAGTTTCTTATTTTATTTATAGTCTTGATGCGAATTTTAGTAAAACTAGTTGATGTACCTGGTGTTACTCGAGGCCCAAAATATTTTCATAAGTCCATTTAGTATTTATAGCAATCGAAACATAACATTTTGATTGATGAAATAATATATGAAGAATATTATGGATTTTTCCGGAATTTCAAAAAAGCTTCAAATCGTTTATAACGATCATAAATGATTTTGCTTGCTGTGCAAAATATTTACGTACATTTTTTAGAAAAGAAAACGTTTATTCGGAACATATAAATTTTTTTAATCGCAAACTTTTGTTCCGCAAATTTTTTGTTTATCCCTTCCAGGGCCGATAAAAATCAAATGGTATACTTTTGATTTATAATCTTACCCTTGACAGAAAATCTTGTCTAATTTGGAATCTTTATGGCGAGTGGTCTTTGTTAAAATTCGCCATTCGATTTCTCATTGATTTCTTCTTTTTTGAACATTTTTTACTTTCTAAATTAATTTTTATGTGTTTTAAATATTAATCGTTTTAAACTTCTGTTGATGTAATCACTTGAGACTGTTGCGTTAGTACGCTAAATGATGTATTGTCATCGTTTATGTTTAAATCTGCTGTTTCTTATCTATATTTTCTTTCTTTTTTAATTTTAATTTTTGTTTAGTATATCTGTTATTTGTATCTGTATGATATTAGAAATAACTGCATATGCGCCTTTATATATAATACTAAGAATTTTTATTAATGTTTGATTAATTAATTTAATCAATTTTTAAATAATATTTTCATTAAAATTCAGTCAATTTATAACTGTTACTCATTTCAAATTATTCAATTTCTTTCATTGATTAATCACCGCACACTTAGAGCTAAAATGTCCGAACTTTTTTTTTCTTTTGAAGAGGTTATGTGTCATGTTTCTTGCAACTGCTGTCATTTATCTGTTTGAATGGTACAATGTAACAAAGCAAACGCCTTAACAATAGAGGGGAACAGCAATAGTAATGAGAAGGAACTTGAACAATATTATACGGGCTCATTTAAACGTGCGGACCCTTGTGTAGCTTTGCAACATTCCCTCACAGTTTGAGTTCTAAGAACTTTTTAACAAACGATTGTATTTTTCTTTCAATGGATCACGAACGCATGTTTACCATATGCCTAAAAGAGTGGCAATTTAATAATTGAACACTCTTCCAATAATACTGAAATAGGTTCTAATATTTCAGTACCCAATGTTGTTTCTTGTCATAAAAATTTACTTCAATTTTACTTTCGGTTAATAATAAAACTATGAAAAAATTCTATATGTGAAGAGTGGGCGAGAATTAAATTTAATTTTATAAAGAAACTAGCTACTAAACCCTGTGTTGCTCGGCATAAAAAATTTTATGTGTAATAATTTTAATGAAAAACTATTTTTGTATAGAAATTAAAATACCCAAAATTCTTTTGTCGTCTGAAACGTTTCATAGTTGCTTGTTTTCAAATTTTGTTCATAATTATTAAAGTATGAGAAAGATTTTGACAAATATCTAGGGACAATGAATTAAATAGTTATTTTTTCACTTTTAAAAAGTATTAAAATAATCCAGATCAGTAGTTGTTTCTGATATAAATTAGTAATCGTCTGCTCTTAAACTTTTCCTTAGTGTAAAAAAAGAAATCTGTTAATGTGTTCTAGCAGCAGCTCTTCTTATGTATTTTTGTTCTTCAAGAATAAAAAAGTATTCTTATAAATTGTAAAATTTATATACAATTTAATATTTTTAAAAAAATTAAAGTGAGAGCAACAAATTGAGTGGAAATGAAATTTGAGTCACTGGAAATATTGTTTTTCGAACTTAAATATAGTACAAAAATTGTTATTGTGAGATAATATTTTCGAAAGATAGCGCGCGCAAAAAAGGCAAAATGTTGCTTAATTTTTAATTAAGTAAAGCTTTAATTAACTTGTGTGCTTTGAGAAGTTGATTATGATCTTATATTAAATATTTACATAAATAAAACAAAAATAAAAGTGGATTAGTTCAACGTCCCACCGTTTCCTAGCAAAGAAGTTTCTATAAATTTCTTTTAATTTCAAAATCCTCTACATGTAATCAAGTTTTCATCAAATTTAAAAAAAATAGTAAGGGATGAAGGAAAAATTACACATTTATAAAAATTAGTATCAGTGAAAATTAAAAGTTTCAGATGGCATAAAAATATTTTTTTGAAGCAAATTGCTCCGAAGTTACTACGGAAAAACGGTTTCGGTAAATTTCTAATTATCTGAAACTTTTCGACATCGAAAAGTTGACAATGATGTTCCTCATGTTTTAAATGATAAGTGTGCAAAATGTGGCTGTAATCGATCTAGTGGATTATACATACATACACACGTACCCACTTAAATAACCACAATGAATTTTATTTTTGCTAAGATACTAGCTGATATATCCAGCGTTGCTCGGGATTAAAATGCTTTCAAGTCCAATATTTTAAGGTGAAAAATACTTTTGTACTATAAAATACTGTAATGCACAAAATTCTTTTATCGTCTTAAAAGTTTTTTAATTAAAATGCGAATGGACGAGTTTTCTGCTTTGTTTGTTTACATTTAATTGCCTCTACTACGTAATTCCGAGGTAATGCTAAGTCAATGGAATCTTCAAAGTGGAAGTCGAACATATAAGCAGATAAAGTCAAGGTTTTTAATGTAAGTAAAAAAACCAGAAAACTCGTCCATATCAATTAGACCAGACGATTTTTAAAAATTGCCAATAGCTAATTTTCTCCATAAGGCATTAATATTTGTTATAAAAGTACTTCATTTTTTTACAAATGGTAAGGGATAATAAAGGTTTAAATAGACGTTTCGGGACAAAAAAAATTAATTAGAAAATTTTTCATAATTAAAATGAATGAAAATAAACTAAATCAATAGTTGTTCCTGATAAAAAAAATTTTAATCAACTCTGTGAACTGTCTTCTTTAAAACCTTTCTTTAAGTGTTCTTTTAGAATTCAGTTAATAAGTTCTGGGAACAGTTCTTCGTATGTATTCTTGTTATTCAACAATAAAAAACATTATTGCAAATCGTGTGTAATTATTAATTTTGACAAATTTATTAAAAAGTGAAAAAAATAAATGAAACAGAAATGAAAATTGTGTCACTGAAAAGCTACTTTTTTTAACTTTAAAATTGAGTAAAAATATTTTTTGCGACTTGATATTTTGGAAAGATATCTTCGAAAAACTACAAAAATTCGCTTAATTTTTAATTTTTTGTGCGTAAAAATTAATGGCTCAGTATTTCAAAGTTTCACCGTTGCCTAGAAACGAAATTTCTATAAATTTGCTTATTTCAAAGTGGTCTGCATCTATTGAATTATTTTTTAATTAACTTTTGAAAAATTAATAAAATTTTAAGGAAAATTGCCTCAGAAACAAAGTTGGTATCACTGAGAGGTAGAAATTTTGAACTTTAAAATGGTACAAAATATATCTCGTGGGGGATAAATTGCTCAGAAGTTAATGCGGGAAAATGGCAAAATTTCGGTCAATTATTAAATATTCGCATATTTAAGTAACTTTCGCTCTTTGAAAAGTTGACAGTAATATTTCTCTTGTCTTAAATAATAAGTTGTCAAAGTTTTTCAAGTGGTTTAGAAGGAGATATGAAACAAAGAAACAATGACTTTTATTTATATTAATATTTGCCGCACTTTTATCAATTAGAAAAAAGAAAAGTTAAAAAAAATTGCAAATAGAAAAAAATTTAGTCTTTAGTTTTTATTGCACTTTAATAAAAGCACTTTTAAAAGTTAATATGCACTTTTTTCATATTTCATCAAGCAAGTTTAGAAAATTCAAACCCTGTCATGTGAACCAGTAGCAAATAATTGTTAATGATCGCTGTGATCATGAGAGAGTTTCCTATTTTCAGGAAAATTTACACCAGTTTTAAAAATTCCATTAGTTTTTTGCTCGATATTAAAATTGCAGTGAAACATCCAAATATTTAAATCAATGATAAAGTTTATTGTTCACCATCACAAAGCTATCCTGATAACTTTGGCTTCAGGAACAACTTTATTCCTCTCCCTCAAAAGTTTATCCCCCTAAAAGGGACCACCCAAATTCTACTTGCCAGTGAAAACCACAAAACGACCTTGACAAGCAGTTGACTCGCTTCGCTTATTATGAGCGACGGGAAAAGCTCTAGCGATTTCCTACGTTGGAGCCGGTTTTAGAGCAATTATCGAAGAGCGACTTTCTGCGTCAGAGACGGTTTTAGAATAGTCATCAGAGAGAAATTTTCTACGTTCCAGCCGGTTGAAGGGTTAACAAAATCTTTCCACTACTCTTCTCAGAATTCTTCAATAGATGTCTCTTAATAGCCAAATTTCCCAATCCTTTCAAAATAAGCAACATCATCTTATTACGAAAAAACAGGCAAAAATCCAAAAATAGCATCATCCTACAGCTAATAGCTTTACTCCCAACAATTGGCAAAGTCCTAGAGAAATTAATAACCCAACGTTTAATATTCTATCTGGAAACCATCAACCTCATCAACAACAATCAATTCGGGTTTCGCGAGGGCAGATCCATAGACGCTGCTTTAAAAAATCTTATTGAAAAGATTCACGAAGGAAAAAGGAACAAAGATAATATCTTGCTGCTTTCAGTGGAAATTAAGGTAGCCTCCGATAATATCGAACACTGTCTGGATAATCTTAATTGCCCCTCAACATTAGGAATATTTTTGAAAATCTTCTGCAATCAAGAAAAGTCATCCTTAACACGCAGGAAGCCGGGCAACCAGAGAACAAAAAGAAGGATGCCCCACGGATCTTGCAGCTGACCTGCCCTTTCGAACTTGGTAGCAAATGAACTTCTTAATCAAGACTGGCCGGCTCATTCTTCTATCCAAGATTTTGCGGATGATTTTGTTCTCGTCATTAAAGCCAGAACGAAAGAAGATCTTCGAAGAAGTACACAAGAATCCATAGGAAAATTTATCACGTGGGCAGATAACAACAACATTGAAGTATCACCAGACAAAGCAAACTATATCCTCTTCAGAAAATGGGCTGCGGGACCAAGGATCTGTTTGAAAGGAGATAAAATAAAACAAAAACATGCAATAAAATATTTGGGTGTCCATATCGATGACAAGTTGAATTGGAGCACCCATTTACAACACCAGGCACAAAAGCGCATCAGCTGCAGCAAAACGTTCTGAAAATAGCGGGGAAATCCTAGGGAATTAAACTTCGCCACTGTCATACAAACGATGCTGGCACATGATGCTCGCGTGTGCTGCCTTCACCTTACGGTCAGAATTGCAAGAAACCTATCATCCATTCAAAGAGGCTTCCTGTTGGACATCACAGTGGCTTATAGAATAACACCGACGGCTGCACTCCAGGTGATTCTGGGGATCCCACCTCTGCACCTCCAATTACAAGCTGGATGCCAGAATAACCGAATTGTACAGACTCCGAAACAAAATTCAAGACATTCCACACCTTATCCCAGGCGTTCTCTATCAACGGGTGACTGGCTGGATTACACATCTCTCCAAGCATCTTCTTCCTCACCAAATATCACTTGATGACGATGGATCAAATAACGTGGGCACTCGCCTTTACAATTACGGTTCTAAATCCCCAAATGGGGTGGGCGCAATTTTCTGCATGATGCAAGAAAATAATACAACGCATCAATGGTCTGCTAAATTGATGAAAGACAATACAGACTTTCAGGCCGAGTTGCTCGCCCTTAATAAAGCAGTAAAATACGCATCTACACTCAAGACAATTTTCCAGTTACAATTTTCGCGGATAATAGAGCCAGCAATCAAGAATCATCTAGTCCAAAGACCACCAACAGAACAAACAGGGAAAATTTTGAAATACTTCTAGAAAACTCCCACATAAATCTTTTATGGATAAAGGCCCACGTAGGATATTTTGGAAAAGAAGCAGCGGACAGTCTAGCAAAGACTAAGGCAAAGTCAAATGACGTCCAACTCGACATAAAACTGCCAAAATGCCATGCCAAAGATATCCTTCGTATAGATATGATACAGCAATGCCAAAGAGAATGGGACGAAGGGGATACGGGCCGATCCACATTTAACATATTTCCTAAAGTTTCCCTGCAGTCAGCGAACTGGAATAGAGCGTATGTTCTGTTTTTCACAGGACACTGTCCTTTGCCTTCATATCTACACAGACTTCATCTAGCCAACTCTCCACTGTGTAGCTGTGGAGAAATTGCAACTCCTATTCACTATGCTACATCTTGTCTGTTAAGAACATCCTGGCACATGAAACTACCAAAGCCCAGCTTAGAACGGGAATGGTACAGGTTGTGGGGTGGCGTCATGCCATGTTATGTAATACACTGTCTTCCAAAGTTCTCTTTAGAGTCTTAAAACAATCGATGTAAAATATTGCACGTCCATATTATGCACACATTTTATTTACAAAAGAGATACATTAGCTTATTATTTATAAATTTACATCAGAAATGCACTGATAGAAAGTTGTAGAAAAGTTTACGTTCGAGAGCGGAGGTAGACTTTATATTTTTATAACATGTACCGTTTGGCTAGAATCGTTGGAAAAAAATACTTTCAAGAAAAGAGAAAAACAAGATTAGGTGTAACTAAACAGGAAAAGGCAATTCTCAACATGCAGGTATGATCTCACATTTCTCTTTTTTCAATGATAATTATTTACTCAAATCTTTGCTTTCATCATTATTATCAAAATTACAATTAAATATCTGCTTTTATCAACATTAACAAAATTTTAATTAACATTTTGTTTTTATCACTATTTATATTACAATATAAATGTCTCGCATCTAACAAGATGGTTCAAGTGTTTTAATGATGCTAAACTCGCTATTGACTCTCCAAAACATTTAACCCTATGAGCCCTATCGCGCCTCAAACCGCCCGTTCGACAGAAGCCGGACTCAGGCGGTTTCAGGCGCCTGGGTGAATTTTTTAGGAAAAATGCAGTTCCTTTCTTTATTGACAATTGAACGGGCAACCATAGGTGTCGACCTCCTGGAATTTCTGTAAAGAACGTGACGATTCCATTCTGTTTCTGTGAGCGAAATTTCGCTCCAGGTTTTGAGGCAATAGAATTCTCACTCTAGCCGGGTTCAGAGAGTTAAATGACCGCAGACTTTAAACGGAATAAAAACATTTTTTTACATATGCGTCGTTTTCTTATAACCTCAAACAGCCTTCATACCAAGTTCGAAGACAATCGAAAAACCTGTTTGGTCGTGACTGCTTAACAAAAAACTTTACAGATTGGCTAAGCGTTGAATGGTCGAATTGAAATCAATACCTATTATCCATGTTCCTATTGGCATAAAATAAAATTGTTAGTATTTTTTAACTGTTAAGGAATGACCCCTTTTTGCCTTAATTCTCGTTGTTGTTATTGGCATAAAATAAATGTTCCTATTGGCATAAAATAAAATTGTTAGTATTTTTTAACTGTTAAGGAATGACCCCTTTTTGCCTTAATTCTCGTTGTTGTTACTAATCTGCAATCGAGTCTGACGGAGTCAGACCAGATCACGAAATCCGTTGACTTTGATGAAATCAATAACTAAAAGGGAGAAGAATAAATTTATTCCCAGTCAAGTCCTAGACAGTCCAAAATGTGTTTAGGTGATGCTTGATGTTGCTGGCATTTAGGGCAGAGAGGGTAGATCTTACCTTAATCCTTAGTTCTGCATAACAGGGAAACTTTTAAGAGCGTAGCAACCGTGCAATACGGAAATTTGGTGTACCTCACTGGGTTTTTGTATGCAAGAGTTTGCCTCGAATAAATAGTTTATCTTGTTGTTTTTAGTTGTTGTTGCCGCCCAACTTCTAAAATTATTTTTTAGTAGTTCACAGTTGAAATTTTTTTACGTTGTTTTGCAACTTAAAAACTGCAAATGCTTCTAACAGACCACACCGTTCAAAAGGGAAGCTGAGGTATTCAGTTTTTCATTACTGTAACTCTTTGCTTTTAAGATTCTTTTTTTCTAGGACCTGAAAGAAATTGAAGAATCATCAACAAAAACCAAGATTATTCTGATCAAAATGGGTAAATTGAAATTCCTTACTCATTTGAAAGTTATAAAATTTCTTATTTTTGTTTCTTAAATGCAGCGAATGCCACAGGTTCAAGACCAGATTTTACCAAAGATTTACCTGTCTGATGCATGTTAAATCCTTCAGGATCAAGCGCCCTCCCGCTGGTGTTCTGACGATGTTTGGAGGGGGGTTGCCACCTCAGGTATCTTTTGACCATGGTCCTTTGACCATGTCCCACCTTTTGACCATGGTTCAAAATCATGAAATCCAACCAAAAATAGTTTCTTGTAGTTTCAAAAGGTAATTTGAAAAATTAAAAGCAATTTATAATTGCAGCTGTATAAGAAAGTGAATTCTTTCTAGATTTAACATTCGCCAGAATTCTGTGTATTATTATAATATCTCAAAAATCTCACTCTATATAAAAGGTAATGTTTGTGTGTGTGTGCGTGCGATGTTTAGACCTAAAATATTGCACTTACATCCCTGTAATTGACACACAGGCAGCCGTGATGATGATTCAATACACCTCGAAGTCCGATTTTTAAAATTCAATTTTTTTAAAAATTTATTTCATATTTTGTGGTATTTTGAGTAATTTTTCCTACTCGTTTCTCCATTGTATTTTTATAATAATTGTATCAAGAAAATATATATCTCGTAGGCGAATTGAGATAATCAGACTTAAAAAAAAGCGCCTGATCATTTTGCAATAAGCCTCATTATCTCAATTAGCCTTCATATACACCATAAGAAAGAATAAACAATTTCCGTTCGAATGATTTTTTTTTACGTAAAGATTGTTTTAAACAAAATAGTTGCCGTAAAATATCTTATATAGTTTTAATAAATTAAAAGAACATTTGATATAATTTACAACAACAACGACATTCAACGACATCCAAACCCTTTTCATTGTTTAAACAAATATTTAATTGCCTGTTTCTCTTTCATTTTTGAAAGCTGAGTTAATATCCTAATAAATTTTCCTTTCATAATTTATTTCACATAAATTTTGTGGAATTTGTAAACCAAGCTCACTGAGACATTACGTATATTATTCTCCTGTCTTTCGATATATAAAAGGCAATGTCTGTGTGGCCTGTGCACACAATATAAAGGCATTGTGTAAACAATATTGAAAATTCTATATTTCCAGAATGTTGATAAATGTAGAGGTGACAATATCGAAAATTCCACGTTTAATATCGTTTATTAATGTAGTGACGACAATATTGTTAATTCTGCATTTAATATTTGTTTGTGTGTGCGTGATGTTTAGACGAAAAATATTGCACTTACACATCTGAAAATTGGCACACAGATAGTCCTGATGGTGACTCAATGCACCCTCATTTTCAAATTTTATCTAGATAATTTTTATGCTGGTTTTTGGGTGATTTTACGCATTCTTTTGGCATATCCATGGGAATTAAGGAACGCAGAAAAACAATCGATTTAACGTCAGATACAGCAAACAATTGTCTAAACTTATTCTTCTGTATAACTTATGAAAGGTAGTATTTGTGTGTGTATGCGATGTCCAGATGTATCTATCGCATTAACAGTCATGAAATTCGGCACAGATTTAGTCGTAATAGTGACTCAATGCACCTTGGAGCTTGAATTTTAAAATTTAATCCAGAAAATTAGTTTTTTGTTCTTTTGTGTGATTTCCTAAATTCCTCATTTTTCCAAAATATCGTTTTTGATAATCGTAGCAATAAAACTGATACACCATCGGATAGAACAAATAATTATCGTTTTAAGGGGACTTGGCACCCCAAAATTTTTTTTCTACAATTTTGATCAAACTTATTCAATTTTGTAATAGATAGATGTAAACTGTGCAGAAACTGAAATTTCTAAAATATTTTTCATTTTGAAAAATTATAAATTTAAAAATTTTAAATTTTTTAAAAAAAATTAACTCTTTTTTGAAATGCTTCTTCTCATACAATTTTTAATATTTTTTCTCCAAATTTTTTTTAAAGGGACCTCTCAATGTACTTAACAGAAACAGGGATCGGATTTTTGATATCTACATTAGTTTCAGAGAAAAAAATTTTTGTTCAAAATTTTGTGAAAATTTTTGGAAAATATCAGAATTTTTCACTTTGTACATTTTTAAAAAATTTTCTAATCAAAATTTTTACAAATCCATCCCTAATTCTATTAAGTATGCATTTGTGAGTGAACAGAAAAAATTTCAAGTAATTAGAATAAAAAGAGATCGACTTTTTTCATTTTGTAGCAGACACAAAAGAAAAAAGCAAACTGAGAAAAACAGCTTTAAAGTTTTAAAAACAATAAAATTGTAATAAAAACAACTTAGATCAAGCTAGTTTTTTTTCAGAGCAATAACCTGACATTTGCGAGTCCTAAGTTATCAATTTTATTAATATTTATTATTACTATAATTATTAATTAGTATCTTCATTTATAGGGATAATTAGAAAAAAAATTTAAAAATGCGAAAAATTTGACTTTTTTCAAATTTTTTAGTCAAATTTTTTAATAAATGATCTGCACTACTATTTATCAAATATCCATTATAGCAGAGAAAAAATTTGAAACGATTTTATTGAAATTTTATTGACAGTGAAAAATTCAAACAAAATGAGAAGCGAAAGCAGTGATGATGATGATGATGACGATAAGCTTCATAAATAATAAAGAAGCGAAAGCAGTAAAACAGTAAACAAACAAAGATTAAACGGCTACTGTTTGAAACAACTAACTTGCTTTGCTTTTATGGAAAAAATTAAGTGGCTTTGCAACTTACACATGAAATATGCATGATTTAAACATTTGAAGTGGGCGTGGCACGTGATGAAATGTTAGACAAAATAACTTCATATCTCACAAAATATTTGTCTGATTGTTTTGAAACTTTCAGATTATTAAGTCAAAGGTTCAAGGATCATTTTCCACTCAAAATTTGAAAATCGATATTTTCATTGATTTTTCGGAATTCTTAGGGTGCCAAGTCCCCTTAATGGAGTTTGTTTTGAACGTCTAACGTAATTTACTGAATTTTGAGATTTTTTTTAAAAAAACCAGTTTTCCCAAAAAATTAAAGAAATAAAACATATTTCCCTGCATCTGCTCTTCTAAATTCGTTACCGCTTTCAAAATTTTTTAGGTAATAACTGGAACATTTCTTCCTGATTTAAAAGAAGAACGGTTAAAATATCTTTTCCGATTTTTAAATAATTGTTTTCTTCTTAACTTCAAATTTTTTCTATCGCAGATCTCAAAAGAAGCTTTCTACAAAGTAAACGTTCCCAGCATGCATTGTTACTATCTCTTTGCCAAGGCGGCATGCAATGAAATATATATTTTTTATATTGATTTGGATTTAAAAATTTATTTTATGCCATTGAGGGCATTTTTTATTTTATGGAAGTAAGGATGCGACTGGCAACGCCGTGCGGGTACTTAATGTGGACTCAAAGCCCGAATTTTAAAATTTAATCCTGAAAAAAGATGTTTGAATTTTTTGTGTGATTTTCCGCACTCATTTCTCCATAATATCGTTTATGATAATCTTAGGGAGAAAACAGATACACCATCGGATAGAAAAAACAATTAGCGTTTCAATGAAGTCTGTTTTGAACGGCTAACATAAATTACTGAATTTTGAGAATTTTTTAAAAAGTAGTCAGTTTGCTTTCTTCAGTTGGAGAAATAGTCAATTGAGGACTTTTTTTCATTTTGTGGAAGTCAAGATGCCACCGGCAACGCCGTTGGGGTACTGCTAGTAATTTATAAATATGACTTTGCATTAAATATTTTTTGTATGCTTTCATTCATCGATTGTCTTGAACCAATTATAAATCATTTTACTTTTATTCAAAAACGCTAATCGCATGTGCTATAGTAGTATTTCCTTCACTATATGATTAAAGATCTCTTTCGCGGAGAAAGATTACAATCTGTACTAATAAAAAAGAGAATGTGTGTGTGTATTGGCGCTCCATAGACAGACTTTTGGATCTACAACCACCAAATTTGACAGAAACATACATTGGAGGATTGGAATATTCACCTCGTAGCAACGTTTTCTAAATTTTAATTATTGCAAATTAAACGAAATCTTGTCGTTTTACCGCGATTGAGCCTTATTAAGTATAACAATAGAGAAAATTTAAATGGCTATACATTATATATTAATAGTTTTAGAGTTTTGAATGTCAATATTCGAGGTAAACAAGATGGTCGCCAAAGGATAAATAAGCCAAAGTAAAGGTTTGTTCGATTTATGGTAGTCGTATTTTTGATTGGTGAGCTTATCCTGACAGTTTCTCGTCAAGCATGGCGTGAAAATAAATATGGAATTTTCTTTTTATCACGACGTTATTTTGAAAAAATTAGATAGATTTCTAATTCTGCGTGACGATTTTTATAATATTTGATAGCAAGATATCAAAACTACGAAGCAAGCAGCCGAAAGCCTTTGTGACAACAGCCAGCATCGCGCTTTTTGCGCTTGCGCCGAAATGACTCCAACTACATATATATAAGAAGCAATGACAGAAGTCTCTCGCTCTGCACCTGTCGACTTCCAGTCAACGAGCTGTTGACCAACATTGTTACCTTAATTTAATTCTATTTTTAATCGTTTTATTTAAATAATGTTTGACAAAATAAAAGTTTTATTCTTAATTTAAATGTTAACTCTCTTCGTATTCATCGAGTCTAGTTTAAAAAAATTTAATAATGTTCACAAGCAAATAATAGTGAGGGTAGGTAGATATTTAGATGCACCATGGTGAGTGCTTGAATCTTTTATTCGCCTCATCGGAACTTACTGACACTCGTTATGTTAGTGACCACCCTCGCCATATTGGTGACTCTGACAGGGACTACGTTCCCTTCTATCAAATTGGAACCCTCTTTTATTGTATTGGAGGTGTGAGGTTTAATGAAGTTTTCCTTGAAGTTGGGTCTCAACCTGAAGTTCACCTTGTTTCTGATGTTGCATCCAGTTTCTACAGTTCCAGTTTTCACAAGCGTAAGAACATTCATGAGAATAGTGGGTGAGTAAGCCACATTTTGACTGCTTTAGACTAGCATTATTCCTGGTTTCGCGATTTGACCGCTTGCTTTCCGTTCGCGTCTTGTGCGTTGGACTTTTCGTATTTTGAAAATTTTAACCTTCCTTGTTCACAATGGATTCTCAGAGGGCAAGTGTCGCTGTTCGTGCTCTGCCGTTCTGGGAAACCAACCCTGAGGTATGGTTTATTCAATTGGAAACACAATTTAAGCTTACTGGTATTTCTGCTGATGAAACGAAATTTCATACAGTAGTCGCAGCTTTAGATTCGGAAGTTCTTTCGTGTATTGCGGATATTGTACGGAACCCTCCTAGCGACGCTATGTATGATGCTCTTAAAACTAGAATTTTAAGTCATTTCTCTCAATCTGAGAGTACAAAATTGTGGGTGCCCCTTCAATACTTGCAGTTGGGCGATGGTAAACCATCTCGTTTGTTGCAGGAGATGAGGAATTTAGCCTCAGGAAATATAGTCGATGATGTGCTTAAGTCCATTTGGATGCAAAGACTTCCGACTTCTATTCAGCAAATTTTATCTGTTTCGAAAGACAGTTTCGATGGGTTAGCACAAATTGCCGATAATGGTAAGGAGGTTTCGAGTTTTAGACCGGAGGTTAACGCGGTTGTGTCTGAAAATTCAGAGATTTAATCACTTAGAGAAGAAGTTGCTAATCTGCGTGCAGAGCTCAAGCTGATAACGCGCTCTAGATTTACGCGAGCGCAGAGCAGACGTTCATCGCATACTCGTACGGACAATCCTAACCTGCTTTGTTGGTATCACCGGCGATTTGCCGAAAAAGCCACTAAATGCGTGAGGCCATGTAGGTTTTTGGAAAACTGAAAGGCTCGGCTGTTTTGGCGACAGCGGACCGAAGCCTAGCTCATAGTCACTTATTTATTCACGATGAAAGTACGGGTTTTCGTTTCTTGATTGACAGCGGCGCAGCTGTAAGTTGTTTTCCTCGAGGGCTAACAAATTTTACTGTTCCGCAAGACCTTGTCTTGTATGCTGCAAATGGTTCAGTAATTAAGAACTATGGTACCAAGGCATTAAACCTGGATTTGGGTTTGCGTAGGAAATTTCCCTGTACTCTCATTGTCGCGGACGTTCCGCATCCAATTTTGGGTAGTGACTTTTTGGAAAGATTTGGTTTGTTGGTAGATGTAGAAAACCGACGAGTTATTGATAATCTTGCACACTTGCATTCCATGGGAGTAAAAGCGCGTGGTCAGTCTTTGGGATTGACGCTGATTTCTAATCAATCGCCTTATCACTCTATTTTGAGCAAGTGTCCTGAACTTTTAACTCCAGTGTCGGGTAATGTTGGTGCATCTCATAACTTCGAACACTGCATTGAGACTCGAGGACCACCAGTGTTTTTCTAAAGCCAGACGCATAAGTCCTAAGAAACTTAAATTTTTAAGGGAGTAATTTCAGACTTTAATGGAACAAGGGATTATAAGGCCATCAAACAGTGCTTATGCTAGTCCCGTTCACTTCGTTAAGAAGCAAAACGGAGATTGGAGAATTTGTGGAGATTTCCGTATATTAAATTCAATTACAATGTCTGATCGCTATCCTCTTCCACACATACATGATTTTTCACATGGTTTAGATGGGAAGACGGTATTTAGCAAAATCGATCTAGTTAAAGCGTGTCATTAGATTCCGATTAAAAGTTCTGATAGTCTTAAGACTGCTGTTATAACTCCAATTGGTCTCTTTGAATACACGTGTATGACTTTTGGGTTGAAAAATGCATCACAGTCGTTTCAAAGGTTCATTTATCACTTTTTGTTGGGCCTTGATTGTTTTTATGCTTATTTAGACGATATTTTAATAGCTTCTAAAAATGAGGATCAACACAAATTAGACGTTGAAAAGGTGTTTCAGCGGCTTAAAAATTATGGTTTAAAAATAAACATTGGTAAATGTATATTTGGCCAGGAAACTCTACAGTTTTTGGGATTTCAAATTTCATCTAGCAGCGTTTCCCCCTTGCCAAATAAAGATAAAGTATTAATCGAATATCCTTTACCTAAAACTGTTAATGAGTTGCGTAGATTTCTAGCTATGCTTAACTTTTACTACAGGTCTTTGAAACACGCAGCAGGTGTGCAGGCTTGCCTAAACGATTTGGTCAAGGGCAAAGCTAAAAAGGAGAAAACTGTGATTGCTTGGTCAGTTGAGGCTAAGACAGATTTTCAGGCCTTTAAGGATTTGTTAGCACAGTATACTATCGTAACCTATCCTAAATGTGACGCTTAACTATCATTGGTAACAGATGCTTCGGAAACTCCAATAGGGGCAGTTTTGCAGCAGCATGTCTATGGTAGTTCAGAACTCCTAGGTTTTTTTCCTAGGAAGTTAACTCCCACACACAGAACGCAAATATAGCACGTATGATCGTGAACTGTTAGCAATATATTTTTCGATTAAGTTCTCTCGGCATTTTTTAGAAGGTCGTGATTTTGTAGTGTTTACGGATCATAAACAGCTCACTTTTGCCTTCAAACAAAACCACGAAAAGAATTCATCAAGGCATTCGTCATTTGGAATTCATTGGTCAATTTACTTCTGGCATTCGTTACATAGCTGGCTCTTTTAATTTGGTAGCAGATACTTTTTCACGGATTTCAGCAATAACGGGTCCGGGATCTATTGATTTTAATGAAATGGCTACCGCGCAGGATTCCGACGGCGAGTTGCGATCACTTCTCGAAACTGGCACTGGTCTGAAATTTAAGCAGTTGAGCTTATCTTCATCAAAACGATTTTTATTTTGTGACATTTCAACTCACAAAGTCAGGCCATATGTTCCAGTATCTTTCCGAAAGAAAGTCTTTGATTTATTACATGGCTTGTCACATCCTGTTATAAAAGCTACGACTGATGTGTTCAAAAAACGCTTTGTATGGAGTTCAATGAATAAAGATATTCAGATGTGGTGCAAATGTTGCGTTGCATGTCAGAAGTCGAAAATTCAGCGGCACACTGAAGCTCCATTGGGATCCTTCATACTGCCTAAAGCGATATTTAGTCACATACACATTGATGTGGTGGGACCTTTGCCCCGTCTAATGGTAATATATTTGTACTAACTGTTATTGACAGGTTTTGAAGGTGGCCTGAAGCATTTACGATGAGTGACCAGCTGGCGGACACAGTTGCAAGGACTCTCTATGACGGTTGGGTAGCACGGTTTGGCGTTCCAGAAATATTAACAACGTACAGAGGCACTAATTTTGAGAGCAATCGTTTTCAGGCTCTGACCAAGTTCCTGGGCTCCTGAAAAACTAGAACCACGGCTTTTCAGCCGGCTGCCAATGGACTTGTGGAGTGAATGCACAAACAGCGGAAGGCATCTATTAAATGCCATGCTTCAATGCATTGGTCTGAGTTATTATCCAGTATTCTCCTTGGAATGCGTGCTTGCCTGAAGGATGACGTCGGAGTTTCACCGGCTGAATTGGTCTACGGACAGTGTCTTTGCCTTCCTGGTGAGTTTATCAGGGACTCTGTTCCACCCAGCCGCATACTCACCGACGCAGACCTTGTACAGAAGTTGCGTACATTTGTAAGTAAGCTCCGTCCTGTGAGCGCTTCGCACCATTCATCCGATGATCATTCGTTTGTGCATCCAGATCTTAAGTCAGCATCGCATGTCTTCATTCGTCGTGGCACCATCAGGAGACCTTTAGAGCAGCCGTGTCCATATAAGGTCCTTCGGCGGAAGAAAATATTCTTTTGCATCAAGATTAACCGTAAAGAAGCAACCGTTTCTATAGACAGGTTGAAACCAACATATTTTCTTGTGGAACAATCATCCCCACATTCATCCTTTCCTGATCATCGAAGCAATCCTGTCTCTGATTCAGTAGTCACAAGTTCCGGTAGATGACTACGCTTAACAACCCCATTTCAGTCAAGTTCTTAACTTCATCCTCCGGACTGGAAGGGGGACCCATGTGGCAACAGATCACGCTTTTTCCGCTTCCGCCGAAATGACTCCAACTACATACGAAGAAGCAAGGACAGAAGTCTCTCTCTCCCTCGCTCTGCACCTGTCAACTTCCAGTCAACGAGCTGTTGACCAACGTTGTTACCCTAATTTAATTCTATTTTTAATCGTTTTATTTAAATAATGTTTGACAAAATAAAAGTTGTTTTCTTAATTTAAATGTTAACTTTCTTCGCATTCATCGAGTTTAGTTTAAACAAATTTAATAATGTTCACAAGCAAATAATAGTGAGAGTAGTTAGATATTTAGATGCACCATGGTGAGTGCTTGAGTATTTTATTCGTCTCATCGGAACTTAATGACACTCGTCATATTAGTGACCACCTTCGCTATGCGTTTGTTCATTCGTTAACTGAGTATGAAACCCTATTGTAACCTCAAGGATATTTTTACAAGTCTGCATTCTCAAAAATATAGCAAAAACCAAGCCTATTAATGAATTGTACACGTAGGACTGACTAATATGAGAGAAAATATATCCATTTCATATCTGTCTGTCTTCTCATATAATAGCGTTATTGAGAAATACGAGTCCTACTGGTTTATGAGAGGGAATAGAGTTCACGGAAGTTTTGTTCAGATTAATGTCAACGCAAGGATCACTTTGTGAGCGTTGACTGCGCATATTTATACCTGATTTGAAGTTGTTAACTCCGTCTGTTCTAAAATTGTATCACGTAAACAAAACGTTTTTGCTTTCTTCTCGTTGTTGTTTTGTATGTTTTGGTGTCAATGAAATAAACACACGTTTGATCTAAAACAGTTTATTTTTGGGTAGTCCTTGTAGACTACTACTACTACTATTAGTAAAACAAATGCTAGTTCTTAAAAGTCGAGGCACTTATTTTAAAAATTCAGTTTTTAATATCATGACTATTGTTAATGATGATCTGTCTATTTTTTATTTGTTTTATTTTTTCTAATATTTTATAGAAGAACCTTCATTCTCTTATATTCTTATTATATGAACTCTTATATTCATTTTTTTATCTATAAGTAAATTCACTGTGATGCGTTCATGAATTCATCCAGGGACGGCCCGAACAAAAGGACTGATGCAAAGTTGACTTGTGGTGCCTTGAAAAAAATTTTCTTCTACAAAATAATCATTTTTGCATTTTGTTATTTATTATATTGCGCAAATGAAATATTAAGTATTTAAGTATTACATGAAAATGATAAATAATTAAAATATTTTTATGAAGTGAACTTTTTAATCACCCTTAAAATCATTATTAAATCAAATAGCAAAAATAATAGCTTCATAAACTTATAAAATACAACTCAGAATGCGTCTTACTAGATTAAAATTACAGAATTTCATTTTTGTTTAATTTTCTTACATATTTTAGAGGAAATTCATTTAAAGCAAAATCACAACTTAATTGTGTGTCTAATACGGACGATACATTGAATGGCTTAAGAGACAGATAATTCTTGTTAAATGTTAAAGTACAAATAATTTTTTTTTATTATCTTCAATCACGAGAAAGACTTTTCTTCACATGCGATCATTGGTAAGGTCATTATATTTTCAGAATAATCACAAAATTAGAATTCAGTTCAAATAAACTATATTTAAACAAATATTGTAATAATATTATGAGCCTAAGAGGCAAAATTAGACGATATATTTTGATTTAATCAAATAAAGCAAACCAATTCTTAACGTCTTGCAAAATCACATTTAAGTCTTTGCAACATTTAAGAAGATAGTCTTCATTCAGTTTATGAATATATTATTCTTATTATGGAAAAACTCATATAATATCTCATATTCGTGATAAATTTCGAATCTTTTCTGAAAGGAAAAAAAATGGCTGTATATATTATAACTAATAAATATTGAATTTGGAAATATTCTTCGCCGGATAAAATAGGCTTATCGAATCCTTCAAATCAAAACTGTTTTTTCTTCATCCAGTTCTTTGATTTTTACATTCAGGCGTCAATTTCAACGTACTCTTCCAATATTTCCTTTGAAGTTATTAAAAGAAAATATGATGCATGAAACTATTCAAAAAATTTTTAAAGGCCTTTTAAATGTGAATATGCAGGATTGATATCTGTATTAGAATTTTGAAATATCTGGCTCACAATATTTGTTTCATTCTGTATGCCATGCCAAATAACCAAAGTTAATTAAAAAAATTCGATTTAAAAGAAACTTTATTTTCGATTCTTTGGATTTTGTTTTAGTAACACTAGTATGCTCATAAAGAACATTAAAAGCTAGAGAAAATAGTGATACTTGGTATCACGAACATCCCCACATTATTTCTGAAAGGGGTTTTCAAATAAAATATCTGAGAGGCTCTTTTAATATATCTCAGCGTGTCATATTATATATGCTTTCTTAAGTTACAAAAAATTAATTTACAGAGAATAGGATTTCATCCAAGAATAAAATTCCAGTTATGAGTTCCGCGGAACATTTACTGTGATTTGGAATACTTTTGCATGATAAGCGCTTTTGCACGCCATTTTATAAAATCTCTCATATTAGATCCCTTATACTACCTCTGTCCCATCAGTTCCTTAAATCTAATTCTTTATTTTTCTGATAACTCTTGGCTAATTTTGAGCGATAACCTTCTTCTTTTCGAGTCTTTCAGAGTTTAGAAACAAATAAATCATTCTACTATACTCGCATCACTTTCAGAGTCAACTTCATTAACATATCCTAAAATAACAAATCTTCTTAGTGGCCTAGGTCTGGCGTGCAATCTTATAAAGCTGTGAAATACCTAGCATTCGTATCTAAATTTATTATTTCCTTTCTACCTTTGTTAGCCAAAGAATAAATCCTTTCATCT
Source organism: Araneus ventricosus (assembly GCA_013235015.1). Taxonomy (NCBI): domain Eukaryota; kingdom Metazoa; phylum Arthropoda; class Arachnida; order Araneae; family Araneidae; genus Araneus; species Araneus ventricosus. The sequence continues at coordinate 248,669 of BGPR01000738.1, forward strand.
TGTATATTTTAAGATAAATAGAAATGATGATTTCACACAGTGATCCAAATGTTGAAGGAAAACAATATTATTAAAAAACATAAAGAACACTTTTTAGTTGTATAATTACAACAAACAACAATGAAATATGTTATTTAATAAAGTTCAATAATATATTACATTAAACATTTGTCTTCCTTTTCAATTCGAATATTTTATTTATTTCTCCATCTAGTGATAAAAAAGTACGATCTGGCAGTATAACACAAGCTGATGATACAGATTGTTTTTACTTTTCTCACTCTTTAGTCGTATGTGTAGTGAGATTCTAAACCCCAAAACTTGTCTTGGATTGGTCGATGTGAAATGTGGAGAAATCGTGCGATTATATTTAAATATATGTATATTCGGATTAAAACAAATAAAAAAGGAAACATTTTCATTTTCAAAAATCAGCCAGAGGCACAGGGCCTTTAGAAACGCGGGGCATAGTGCGCTAGCACAGATCTCTCCCCCTGCGGCCGGCCCTGAATTTATCATTTTATTGTTGTATCTACATTTTTTTAACTCAAGTGCTATTCAAATAAATTTTTCATTTTCTACAGCAAGCGAGAATTTAATTACAAGTGAAACGAATAAAAATAAATTTTACTTCTGGTTACTAAGTAAATTCTTCTCCAAAACAGCATTGTATGATGCAAAATTTACCATGGTATTGTGCTATGAATGTGCTATCAGCATTTGTGGTATTTTTTACTAAGCACTATATTAGTTGTAATGCGAAATAAAATTTATTTTTGAATGCAGATAAACATTAGAACTTCGAGGGGAATAAAAGCTGTTTTATACTCATACTCATACTTATTCTAAAATGTTTTCAATATTTTTTATATACAAAAATATACGTAACATATCTTCGCTCAACAAGCAACACAACCTACCTCAATTTTTCAAAGTTTCTAAAATGAAGAAAAAACTGAATTTTTCGCAAAGAATAAGAAATATTTCTAGATTTGTTTTTCACATCTGGTAGAAACATGCGGTCTCTTCTTCAAACTAGATGTTTCAAAATTCAAGAATCCACTTTGAAAAATTGAGAGAGATGGTGTTGCTTGTTAAACGACGATTTTCTATCCGATATGTATTTATTTTTTATTTTCATAGTTGATCATTTATCTCGAAACACTGATTCTTGCCTAAAGAGTCATTTCATATGACCTCATAGTCACATAACAAATATAAATGCTCATGTCATCTTCTAAATGCACACAGTCCTATGCTGCGTTATGTGTCATGTCTTTATTCCTCCTGTGAGGACCGTGGTGGCCTAGTGGTAAGGTCTCGGCTGCAGGCTTTGAGGATTACAGGTTCGAAACCTAACTACAAAGAATATCAGCCGTGTATGTAGGCCTGGTGCAAGCCAAATCATACTTAGTGGATCAAACATCCTCCTCACCTGGTGTGGTGCATATTTATGTATAAGGCGGTGCCAGCTCAGGTGCCGTCCTCGTCATTCGACCGCAATTGAAAACGATGAGACTTGTCCCCATGTAGCACTCGTGTCTTCAAATAGGGGAAGTTAATATACCTAAAATAAAACAACTTATAATCATTTCTTTTTGTTTTTTCCAGACGTCACCAACCAAGAAGAAAGAGAAGCCGCCAGAAATGCAGTCGAGGAAACCGTGAAAGAGCGCGGCCTCAATCTGCTGATAAACAATGCCGGAGTGTTAGAAATTCAGGAATTTCCTCATCTGACTTCCGAAAACTTGGAACTGCATTTTAGAGTGAACACTGTTGCCCCTGTCATGGTTTTTCAGGTAAGTTGACAGCAAAAGATGTCGATGAAGCTACATGAAGTATGGGGCCGTGGTGGAATAATGGTAAATTTTCGACTTCAGGATTACAGGTTCCAATTCCGATTCTACTGAAGAATCGCCGTGTAAGCGGACCTGGTGCACGCGAAATCCATCGGGACTTAATTCTTTCCCGTTGGCGTGGTGCGCAATGCTTGGAGAGGGTGAGTGGCCTAGACGTTGCCCACTTCCTTTGACAATGGCTCAAAAATGACGAGGTTCATTCCATAATTGTCCTCATGTTACTTCGAAACGGGATGTAAATATGCTAAGCTGAGTCGTATGGAATATATCGATTGCTTCCTTCTCTCTTGCTTAACTAACGTTTATAGCTAGTGCTATTCTTTTGCATAAAGCCCTGGTTAATTTCACAATATATTAATTTCTTCAACAGAAATTCCTTCTAAACTTATTTCCAAAGAATGTAATGAAATTGTTTCGCAAATATGCTTTCCCTAATCTTGGTTAAGAATAATATTGTTTTATTAATTATATTGTTAATATTATATATTGTTTTCAAAAACGTTGATTTCAGCGAAACTTCCGCTAATAAATAAATTTTTATTGTAAATACAACCATTTACTTTCGGTGTTGCAATGACATTTTGCATTTCAAATGTCATAGTGACAAAATGAATTGCGTCGTACTTTTACTCAGCTTTTACAGTTAATTATTCCATCCTAAGCATAATGTACACTAGGGTTGAACGAAAATTGTTTTTGTTTAAAAAAAATTGAAATAGTGTGGAAAAGTTGCCTCCTTATGCAAAAAGGCCAAAAATGAAATTTTATGGCTGTAGGAGCATTTCTCGAGGTGTCGAAAGTATGAAAAATATTCGTAAATTTGAAAAAAAAAATTCTCTAATTCAACCTTTCTCTAAATCCTTATTTGTTGTATAAAAGCCCAAATCAAATATTTTGTGTCTCTTATCCCTTTTTATTAAAAGAACAATCGATTTTGGGGGGTTTAAAACTTATTATGGGTGTATGAATATATTAATTATTAGACAAAAATCTTCAAGAAATCGAATAGAAAAAAAAGGGAAATATACAAGTTTTCTAATCTAGGACATATTGCTATGTTATACTTTTAACTGACGAAAAACGCTTAAAAATAGTTTATGTATCCTTATTATTACAATCAGTAGCTGCGATTGGGAGTTATAAGTGTGTGGGGAAGGGGTGGAACTAAAAGTATCTGGGACTTCAGAAGGTAGCAAATAAATTTAAAAAATTAGTTACAAAATTAGCAGGCTTCGCCGGATTCTTTTGCTTTTTATAATTCTTTGATTCAGGGATCTAAAATGAATTAAATTGTAATTTCTCCCTCGGTGTGCAGGGAAGAACAGACCCCTACTCGAAGACACTGATTACTATTATATAACAAAATGTATTTTGTGTTTCGCCAATAAGAGAAAATGAATAAAGTTAACTTTATTTTTCGTAATTCTAGTATTTGTTTGTGTATTGCTTGTATTCTGATGATATATAATTGCATGTGGTAACAAATTATTAATATTAACATTTATTTTTTATCTTAAAATATTATATTTCAACAAAGGGAGAAAGTTTAGTACTGTGAGATGATTTATTTCCTAGAAATGCGAGCTCTTTCCAGATCAAAAAATACAATCTTTATTATTCGTTACGGTTTTTTTCTTATACAATCGACTTAATAAGAACAGTAATAATTGTGTATAATTTTCTTAGATATGAGTGGAAAACTTTGGTCATGTTGTTATCCAATTTTGCAATCAGGGGTGTAGTGGTGGCAGAACGCCATTCCGGTATTGCTTTTTAGGTAGATTCCTTATAAGGAGGCTACATATTGCAATGGTACTCATGACACGACTTCCGGAAAATTTCTGCATATCTTCACCGATAATGACCCCTAGAACCCAAAACCACCCTACGTTATATATATATATATGTAATATAAATCCAAATATATCTAGTATATAATCATATAGAAATAAAGTAAACAAGAATTAAATCCTATACCAAAAAGTCATTAATTTGAACAATACATCAATTTTATATATATATATATATATATATATATATATACACCCATATAAAAAAATCTGCAAAAAATCTAAAGATATATGCAACATGTTTCCTTCAGATATTCTGCAGAAAAAAAATGCAGAATATCTGAAGAAAGCTATGTTCCAAATACCTTCAGATTTTCTGCAGAATAAAAAAATGTTCCAAATACCAGCAGATCTTTATTAATTTAATTTGTGAATCAACTTAATTATACGATATAGAATGCGACGAAATTTCAAGCTCATCCTGTCAGGGATTCGAAGCCGCAATCCTATAAGCAGGCACGCTAATGGGATGCGCGCTAACCACAAGGACTTTTCTTTTTCGAGGGAAATAGCTAGTCAGAAAGACAGTTGGAAAACTAATTGGAAATTAATTAAATTATGGGGTAAAAGTTTAAAATGGTGAAACCTCAAATATTTATTTTAAAGATTAATTTGGAATTCATTTTTTCAGTGGCATATTTAAAAAATTTAGTCCTAAGACAATTTTCCATTGGGAAATATTTACTCCTGTCTGCTGTAGAATTACACAATAATGATAATTACATTCTAATTTTGTTTTATATAAATTGGAAAATAAAGCTGCAATATTAGAGAATATGGTGCAAAATATATATTTAGAGAAATGCAGATATTACGTAATTGCAGTTAAATCTTCAAAAAATCAACAGATATTGGTCGAGTTTAATGATTTTGTGAAAATATGCTAAATAACTGCAAATTGAATTAAAGACAAAATGCGAAGTCTTACAAAATCTACAGGATATTTAAAGAAAAAAATATAAATAATTTTTTTTTGCAGGCAGAATTTTGCAGATAAATTGAAGAAAAAATGCAGATTTTTTGTTGTCTTACAAAATCTACAGAATATTTAGAGAAAAATATAATAGGATTTTTTGCAGATTTTCTGCAGATTATATTGAAGAAAAAATGCAGATTTTTTCTGTCTCCAAAAAAACTGCAGATTATTTAGAGAAAAATATAATAAGAAATTTTCTGCAGATTTTCTGCTAATTAATTTGAAGAAAGAATGCAGGTTTTTTCTGTCTTCAAAAAATCTGCAGAAATCTTTAAGAAATCTTAAAAATAAGAAATTTTCTGCAGATTTTTTTAGCTGGGTATATATATATATATATATATATATATATATATATATATACAGAGAGAGAGAGAGAAACAGAGAGATAAAGAGCATAAATCGAAAAATGAAAGAGTATAAAACGTAAAATAAAATGAAAAACGTAATAAAAGCACAATAATGTTGCAAAAGTCTTACTGTGGGTGTATGGTTTAAACAGTCCAACACACAGGATAATGGAGAATGAAGGTTTATTTAGAGATATGCAGGAACACACGTAGTACAGGTACAGGAAACAATAGTTCTTGCACAGATTACCAATGTAAATAGACAACAATTCACAGGTAATAACAGTTCAGCACTTTGATATTTAACAATACTCCAAAGACGTTCTCGCTCCAAGGCGATCCTAGTCGATCAACAACACCCTCCGTCGACCAAGCGCTCTCCTTATATAGTTTTCCCCGGCAGTCCGTGACGTCACATGGAATGATCTAGCGCATTCATGGAGTATCTTTTCTCCTAATAGAAATATCGAGAAGATTTCAGCACTTTTGAGATCCCATATTTCGTCGCCAAGTCGCCAAGTTTCTCGCCAATGTCGGGGAACCAGACGTGACTGCTGCTAGCCATCCCATACTTATACCTGTAAAACTCTCTTCCCAACCATAAGAATCACATTGCTGGGAAGCGACTATCCATGTTTGTAACAATAATGTTTCTTCAAGGGATGAAGTTATCGTGAATTACTAAATATAAAAAGTTTGACAATTTCATGCAATCAGTTACGCCGTAAGGCCTAAAACACTGATTTTCATCCCTAATGCTTTCAATTATATAAACTTTCAGTTCGTTTTCCTATATCTTTTCGAATTTGATATCAGAATGTTTGTTATTTTATTTTATTATTTTTCTATTATGTTTTGCCTCTTTATATATATATATATATATATATATATATATATATATATATATATATATATATATATATATAACAAATAAGAAACAAACATAGCAGAAATGTAAAAGCAACATATACAACATAAACATTCATAAAATTGATGTTTGTTCCAATAATGATTTTTTAGTATAGGATGTGATTCTTGATATGTTTTGTTTACTTTAATTCTGTATGATTATATACAAGTTATATTTGGATTTATATCATATATATATATAGGCCCATGTTATCCTGTGAACACGATAACTGGAGTAATTGTGATTGAAATATAACCAGCAAGGGATATGTTGTAAGGATAGTGAAAATATTGGTCGAGTTCGTAGATGGGGTATCCAGCTCAAAGGGGGTGGAAATTGTGTGGGTTGAAATTTTCATTTTCTCATAATTCCCTTACAACTGAAAATAGAAAGAATATTCAAATTAGGCGAATTATATCCTTGTCATAATGAACAATTTTTGCATTCAAACTTTTTCGATAACTACAATTGCTTAGAAGTTATGAGTAGAAAAGTGATCTTCAATTGCCCCCCACTTTCAATTAATCATTTCCCCATTATTCTGTTACGATAGAAGATAGAAAGAAACTTTCAATTAGGGGCATTATCTTCTTATCATAACAAATTACTTTAATATTGAAAGTTTTTTTATAGCAAGAAGTACTTAGAAGTTATGAGCTCCCATCAGCTGCATTCATTTCCACTTTTTATAAGGTAAATAAGCTATATACCTGGCTTTCCACCGGATTAAAATGCTTTCATGTCTAATATTTTTAATGTAAAAACTACTGTTGTGTAAAAATTATGATACACAAATTCCTTTTCCGATCCGAAAAGTCTTTAATTAAAATGAGAATATCAATTGAAACAGACGATTTTTAAAAACGCCGTTTTCTCCATAAATTATTATTTGTTATACAGGGTGTCGACACTTATCGTGATAAATAGCTAATTTCTCAATCGTTAGAGATAGACATATAGTTCCAATTGGAAAAATACTTTGAATGAAGGGAAAAATTATAATATATGTTATTTGAGACACTAAATATATTTCTGAAAAAATAAGAATTCTAACTTTTTATAAGGTCTCCCGGTCCATCAGCCATATTTAGTAAAATATTATTGAAATTCTAACATTTTCAACAAAAAAAGTCCAACTCTTCTGCGTCTAAAACTGAGCGAGTTCTGGACCTTCGAATTTCATGATTTTTAACCAATCAGTGGCCTCGTCGAGCAAGTGCTGTGCATTGATTGGTGGATCGGCTTCGAGACGGCTATTGAAATGGGGTAATGTCAAGTCAGCGATATTTAAAGCCCCACAACTCGGTCCGTTTTAGTCGCAGAAGAGTGGGACTTTTTTGTTTAAAATATTATACGAAACATAACTAATAGGACCGGGGGACCGTATAAAGAGTTAGAATTCGTAAATTTTTCAGCAATATATTTATTCACTGAAAAAGCATATATTATAATTCTTCCTCTCATTTAAAGCATTTTTTGAATTGGAACTATATGTCTATCCCTAACGATTTAGGAATTAGTTATTGATCACGATAAGTGTGGACACCTGTATAGGTACCTCAAATTTTGCTAGAAATTACAAAAGTAATTGAAAAGTCTTAATGAATAGTTTGAAACAATTAAATTAACTAGTTAATTATTCATCAATTTAAAGCATGAAAAAAATAAAATCAATAGTTGGCACTGATATAAATTGTTAATCGTCTCCTTTAAAAAAATTTCTTTCTACATTTGTCCAGAATTCTGTTAGTGTATTCTGGCAACGGTTCTTCGTATTATTTTTGTACTTCAACAATAAAGAATATTATTGTGAATCCTGTATAAAATTAATTTTGAATAAATATTAAAATGAGAGAAACCAATTGTAAGGAAATGAAGTTTTTGTCACTGAGAAGTTAATTTTTTTAAAAATTTAACATGGTGTAAAAATAGTTTCGTGAGATAATATTTTCAGAAGATACCACGGAAAAACGCCTTGCTTAGTTTTTATTAACTGAAATTTTAAGCAACGTTTTGGCTTTGAAAAGTTGAAGCCGACCTTTCTCTTGTATTAAATAAAAAAAAAATCCCTTTTCGGCAAGCTTGAAGGCAAAGGTAGATTCCTTTACGTTAAAGTTACAAAAGTCATGAAATATTACATATTGATAAATACACACATAACCAATGACTTTATTGTTTCTACACATTGCAATATTTACGCTGTGATTCTGCTTTTATGTCATTTAATTTTTTGCTATATCAAGGTTTTATCATTCCATTTTTTATTCCAAAAGGTTATGCTAGATTTATCGGTCAGTACATTGGTCAATTTTTTTATATCTCAACACATAATCATTCAGCAGGTAGGAGTCATAAAGAAATAAACATCTCAACAGTGCAAATATTTCCTAGATAACATTAAGCCAGCCTATCTGAAACAGTAACAAGAAATTGACTCTTGGCACGAATGAAGAAAGACTCTAGATTTAAAAATTAATTTATTTAATCTAGGTTACAATATAATTGTGCGAACATTACTTTGTCATATGGTAAAATCACATGACATGGAAACACTTAAATACTACTAGAATGGGCTCATTTAGATTTTCTCTAAATGAGCCCATTCTAGTAGTATGGGTTCACCCTGGTTACAGAGATAATAGTCACTAAATTCTTAACATATACGAGAATAAAACTATTAAACATTCTGTGTGGAAAATTTAATACGTGTTTTTAAAGCATAGGATATGAATGCAGCCAATTTAAACAGTAAATTTAAATCTCCATCGACGGTTAAAACCAAATACTCAGGCAGAAAATCCCAAACAATTTTAAAGTTAAGGAGATATTTTTCAATAGTAAAAGGGATAAAGGAAACTCTTATTTAAATATCTATCGTTTTTGGCTACATTATATTGATTTTATTAAACAAATCGTGGTCCCGCCATGTTTAGTTAAATGTCAAATTAAAGTATTCTGTCAAAAAACCTATTATCAAATTAACTATTAAAATTATTTGATTAATTAAAATTAACTATTTACTTAATTAAAGTTAAAAATTAATTGTTACAAAACTTCACTAAAACCTTTTTCATGGCTCATACTATATGCCAGTAATCTTTATCTTATAATTATCTAATAATTATATTAATTTAAATAAAAGTCACTGTGGCTATGTATGTATGTTCCACATCTTCTCCTAAACCACTGGACTGATTTCAATCAAACTTTTTAGTTAAGAAAAGAGAAAGGTCACCTTCAACTTTTCAAAGCCTAAAAGATGCTTAAAATTTCACTTAATTAAAAATTAAGCAAGGCGTTTTTCCGCGATGTCTTTCATTTCCATAAATTTGTTTCTCTCATTTTAATATTTTTTTCAAAATTAATTTTAAACTGAATTCGTAACAATATTCTTGTTGATCAAAAATAATACGAAGAACTGTTTCCAGAAGGAAGAATGCTAAAAGAAAATTTAAAAAGTAGTCGATTTAACAATTTATATCGGGACCAGCTATTGATTTATTTTCACGCTTTAAATTAATGAATAATTAAACAGTTAATTTAATTGTTTCAAAATATTCATTAAAACCTTTCATTGACTTTAGTAATTGTTAACAAAATTTGTTGTACCTATATAACAAATAACAACGTATGAAGAAAACGAATGCTTTTAAAAATCGTCTGGTTCAATTGATATTCTCATTTTAATTGAAAGCGTTTTAGATCAGAAAAGGAATTTGTGTATTATAATATTTCTACAATAGTAATTTTTACATTGAAAATATTAAACATGAAAACATTTTAATCCGGAGCAAAGCCAGGTATATCAATTAACAGTTATAATTAACAAAATTTAACAAAGATATTAACTATA
>BGPR01000738.1:273463-386663 GCA_013235015.1 Araneus ventricosus
ACTGTTTAGTTGCCGATCTATAAAGTTGCATGTATGCGCACTCTAACGTGAGCCCATGGTCTTTTAACATGCAACTAAACTGTTGCCTGATTAATAATTGCATGTATGCGCATAGCCTTAAGCATCACAAATAGCTGCTGCCATACACATAATTCTTTGGGCCTTCCTCTGTGATGAGCGAGACTCGTATCATTCTACCGATTTCTCGCTGGTTGCATAGTCTGAAAGCTAACGCATAAAAAAGTGTTAAATGTGAAATATAAGCAATCCATTGGGATCTGTTTGTTTAGATAAAATTTAAAATTTGTAAAGATATGAAAATTTCTGCTTTAAGTTGTATGTTTTGATTCACCACTGAAATATAGTTTTCTGAAATGTATTTCAACAAATCTAAATGTATCATTAAATACAGATATGATAAAATGTCGCAAATGTTATCAAATCAAATTTTATGTTTCGATTCACCATTGAAATACAGAACACAAAACGTCTATGTTCAAATGTATCTAATATTCGCTTCAAACAGGCGCAATGAAAGTAAAATATAGTCTCTTACAAAATATAACATTAAACATAATGAAAAAGGATATGTTTTCCAAATTTTTCATGTATAAAACTTATTTTGCTTGCTTGCTTTTCTATAAAACTTCGATAATGTAATTTTATAAATCATACATTCTTTAAATGCAGGTACATTATTTTTTCAATTTTAAACGTTTAATATTTTGATGTGAACAAGAAATTTGAGCATTTTTGTATCAACATGTTGCAAATATATTCGCAATTTTTGTGCTTTCTCTGCTATAAAACTTTGATAATGTAACTTTATAAATCATACATTCATCAAATGCAAGCACATTATTTTTTCAATTTCGGACGTTTAATGTTTGCGATATCAACACAAAATTTAAGCATTTTTGTATCAGTAAGTTGCAAATGTATTGCACACTTGATGTGCTCCCTCTGCTATAAAGTTTTGAAAATTAAGATGCAAGACTTACCGAAGAAATCATAGCAACACTTGTCAAACATGGTCCAGGGGGCTGGCGGTTCAAAGGAGTTCCTTCGTTGCATTCATAGCGTCGAAAATGAAATCAGATAAACATTCGCATTAATTATAGATTCAGTTGGAAAAAGATAAGACGTGTTGGATGATGGATTCAAGATCTATTTCATCGTGCGAAATGAGATAATCTAATCTAGACCGCGGTGAAATATAATTGACACGAGGAGTTGTTGAAACCAACATCCAAGTTAGACAGAAGAAAACAAATGAGCTGAGACGAAGAAATGGTAGGTATTCTTGTCTGAATAGAGTGAGCTCATTTTTGAGCCTGACAAGAATGAGCTCGCAAAATTCGTCATAGAAACATTGTTTTAAACGTTTTTATGTTTGTAACTCTAACATTTTGGATTTTAAACAAACTTAACACTCTTTTCTGACATCGCTTTAGTTAATTGAACGCCTATAGTCTGCGGTTGAAGAGTTTGCGAACGTTCTGAGAAGAACAAACCTTATTCGTAAATAAATGCAGCTATGTTCAGAAATAAGTTAAATATTCATAAATTACACTTCCTTCCTGCGTTTCCAACATTGAATTTTTGCGACTAGGATCGAACCTGTGAACGAGAAAAAGAATCGATTGCATAGAAATTCTGAGCATTTTACTTTGCTATCGATCCTATGCTAGTCGTATGTAATAGAGAATCTTGTAGTTTTGTTAAAACAATCGTCACTCTTATCTTGCTTCCTTGTTCGCGTCCTACCATTACATGAAAAATTTAGAAAACATATCATTGTTCATTATGTTGATAGTTATATCTGGTAAGAGACTATATTTACCTTTTATTTCGTCTATTTGAAGCGAATATTTGATACATTTGAAAATTGACGTTTTGTGTTCTATATTTCAGTGGTGAATCGAAACATAAAATTTTATTTGCTAACATTTGCGCGTTTTTTCATATATGTATTTTATGATGCATTTAGATTTGTTGAAATACATTTTAAGAATCGATTCAATGTTCAATCCATTCCATCGATTTCGTTCTCCACCCCAACGATTTCTTTCCCAAACGCGCAGCGAAATTAAATGTGTAAGCAAAGGAGACTTTTTCTTCCTTTTCAAACGTTACAAACAACAACCACAACCAATTTGCAAAAGGCGAGGAGCAACGGACGATTCACTCAAAGCTTTCCTTCCGACACGATTCCGCTCGTGAAGCGGATGCGAGTCAAGGAGGTTTTTCCTTCCTTCCAAATCATCTCTCTTTCGCGTTACTCCGAAACGTGTTCGCTGCCATTCAATTTTCCGAACAAAGAGGAGTTACGGACGATTTTCCTTCTCCCCAAGCTTGTGCTCCGAAATGTGTTGGCTCGTGAAGTCGATGGCACGTAACGGAGCCTTTTTCTTTCTTTAACATCTTCCACTTTCGAAGCTTTAAAGCGGTCGCTTGCGTAGCGGGATGCAAGTTTCCTTCCTTCCACATCATCTATCTTTACATACTCTTTCGAAGAAACATCGATTTACTTCTTCCAAAGCTTTTTCACTGACACACGCTGTCTCGCGCAGCAATTGCTATGCGGCCCGATCCTCTCTTTTCAGACAATTCTAATTGAAATTAACAATAAATTCAGCTAAAGAACAGTTAGGAGATACATAATAACTAAAATAATAGTTTGCAAGCAGTTAGGAGACACATCGCTACGGCGATTTCGGTGTATGGGTGAGGGAAGAAGAGGACTCAAAAGAGGATCCTTCGGGCTCAAAAGTAAGCTCATATCCCTCACCTATATACTACTCAGGATTCAGTAGAGACTTTGAGAATAGAGAAGATTCTTAGGATGGGAAGAATTCATGAGGAAATGGTGAGTAAAATCAGTGGTGAACTTAAAAGAGATCGGTTGGATGAAGTCTGTGCTAAAACAAAGAAAACTACAATCAATTATTAGAGGAAATTTTAGGAGAAATACTACAAACATCAGTTCAAAATCATATGCCTAAGTGGCACTGAGAAACAATGATATAATTCAAAACACAAGGACAAACCCTGACCATGTTCTACTGATAAGACCTAATCAGCGAAAAATGAAGACTTCGTGCAGAATAAGGAGGCAGTTACGGGAATTATTAAGAAAGACAACCAATCGGTCAAGATAAGGAGCATTAACAGAATATATGAAGGTGGACTGAGGATAGTGGTGGCTGATGATGAAATAAGGACGATTAAAACTAGTTTAGAAAAGGAGAACATTATAACAGATAGATTTGAACTATATACTCCTCGGAAAAGAAAACCGCAAATAATAATTTATAATGCAGAAAAGGAGTTTGAAGACCAGGAAGTGTTCTTAAAGGAACTGTTGATAAAAAATGTCTTTTTAGCCAACAAAAGGAATGAAACACCGATTAAGAATTTTAAAATATATTCTAAAAACCCAAGGTTTAATCACCGGGTCATGACCGTTGATTCAACAATTTTCAACACCTTAATGGAAAGGGAGGGTTTCTACTTTGAATGGAGAAGGTATAGATTTGTTGAGTTTCTGAATATCAAACAAGTCGCCAATGCCTGGGTTATGGACATACAGTCTAAGAAATGAGCAAAAAGCCCCCCCCCCCAGCTGTGAGAAATGTGGATATCTGAAAAAGGAGGGGGAGGAACACAACTGCAGGAATTTTAATTGTTACCAGTGTTGTATTGCTCGGGAGATATATAGAGTAAATTACAGCTCAAACCACAGCGCCCTCTATAAACATTGTAAATGCTGCAAGAAACAGAGGGACCTTTTAATAGAAATCTAAGATTATCTCTAAAATCTTTCAGGTATTCAAATTAACGTTAACCATTTTTTGGCGGCGAATCCTCAGGTATTTCATGTCGCTAGGGACATGAATTTAGACTTTATAGCTGTACAGGAACTCTGCGTGATTCAAGGGGAACGCCTTAGGGCAAATTTCTCTTGTAAAAATTTCATGTCTGGAACTAAAAAGGCAATTTTATATATTCTAAATGATAATTTACACACTTATTTTAAATGAAAAACTACGTATATTTTTACTGTTGAAATTCATTTTAATAATTTTATTTTAAATCTTACAAATGCCCATTTCCCGCCAAGAGAGGATATTGAAACAGTTCTAGCGAAGTTGAAGGACTTTGATTTAAAAAAATTCCTTTAATATCTTGGTGGGTGGCATTAATTGTCAATCTAAGGAATGGGGCTACCACTCTGACACATGAAAAGGTCGGATTTTTGCTGAGTTCATGGCCAGCAATAATTTTAATATTTGTAATTTTAAATCTTATGGACCAACTTCTATTTCTTCCAGACATGTGGGTTTCCCAGACTTAACCTTAGTAAACTCTTCAATCAAAGATTATGTAAAAAAATGAAGGGTACTGGACACTATATCTCTTAGAGACCATAAATATATTTATATAAAACTAGAGTTAGAGGATATCCAGGAAAATATATTTTATTTAAAAACCGGCTTTGGCTTCAAAAATTTATTTTTAACTTCAGAAAGCCTTTTAACCAACTTAAAAAATACAGTGTTAAAATACAGAATATAATTTAACTTAATGGATTGTTTTAATAAAGTTATTGAAACAGTTTCGATGTGCGCTTTATAAAAGTTTTATGAAGGAGCCAAAAAGAACCCCTGGAAAATTTCGTTTTTGGACTAAAGAATTGACTTTAAAAATTGAGTGGGTAAACTCTATAAAAAATTTAACCTTCTCAAAGGGAATATTGATACCACTCAAAAAATCGTCCAGGATTATAAGGGACATTGCGCTTTTTAAATTTGTCTCTTAACTTGTCCAAACTGCAAACTGGAATTTAAATTCAAACGCTGCTAACGACGTACATTGTTAACGACTACATACGTTACTAAACCAATTGAAGGATTTGTCGGATTAGCATCTTTTTTACATCTGCGTTCGTAATTTTTAGCTATGACCATATGATAAGGACGATGAGCTAGTTCTTCAAGATTTTCCATTACATCAATGTGAAGGTGTTTGATCGATAACGACATATTCAACGTAAACCAAGCCCAAATACACAACGGATCATATGTAGAATCGGTTTTCAAACACATTATACTCAGAGCCCGAATTCAGGCTCTGCACTAGGCCGCAAGGGCCTCAAGTCCTTGATATAGGCCACATCAAATAATATATTTTCGATACAATGATATATTCGTGATAATAAAATTCTCTTAATTCGTTGTTTTAAGACATATCGGTAATATCTTTGAAAAGTAGTCATTGAACCATTGATTCTTATTACCACTTCAATAAATTTCAATTAATAGAAAGAATAGATAGAATTGATGAGTAGGAGAATGCTGATTTTTCTTCCAAAGGAATGGCAGATTTTGTGTCCCTAGTTTAACGTGAAATATTTTTCGTAATTCGCGTGCGTATTATATTGGAATTTTATTTAGCACATAAATAGGCTTTGAACTGCTACACGTTTTTATGAATTTTGAAATTATATACTTTGGATAATTTTTTCTGTTTTCCAGCCATTGATAAATAACTGTTTGGAAAGCATTTTTCTGTAATCATGTTCATGAGATGTCTTCATGAAATAATTTTTTAAGGATTAAACTTCGTATGTCTGGCCTCGCTTTATTTTACACGTTTATATTTTGCTAATTTCTACCGTGTGATTTTTTTGAAGATAGTTCAAAGATTTTGAGCTATATTATTTATCTTTTTCTGAACATTTTAAAGTCAGATTTCTCTTTCTATGCTAGAAAAATAAAAGATAATACTCTGCTGTTTTTATTTCACTTACTTTTCTCCTATGAAAAAAATTCTTACAGATAGTTACAAGTAAAGCAGACACACAGTTTTTATTCAAAAATTGCTTACAGCAATTATCAAATTTGCATATTCAATATGCCATATTCAATTTACACAAAGAAAGAACTTTATTCTTTATTTCTCATTGTATTATTCCTTTATGTAAGTTCTTAGTAAGGGTACGGATTTCCTGTCCTGTCAATGAAAGTACCGTGATGAGACTCGTTCAGCTTGGGTAAAGTTCTGATCATAGTCCCGATGCTTTCTTCTGGTTCCAGGACAGCTTTGTCTGTGCCCATGTCCGTCTTCACCCATCCAGGACACATCGTGATCACCAAGATTCCTCTGTCCTTGACGGTGGTGGCAAAGACTCGCATTGCCATGTTTAGGGCGGCCTGCAGTTAGAAGATACAAAGAATTAAAAATTTATATATACACATAGAGGAGAGTTACTGATTTTGAAACGTCGCATGGATTGGAAGGGTACTGCAACTTCAATTCATTTGAATATTTGGGCCATAAAATAGGTAGATTATATTGCAAACATGTAAATGTGGTTTGTGAAATTATTTTTTTAAGAGAAGGCTCTGTATGAATGCAATTATAGAACAATTGTTTACAATTAGATATCTACAATTAAATATTTTAAGAAAAGACTAACATCCCTTACTGGGTTTCAAAATACTTAGACAGGAATCTCATTTGGCTACTGCTATAATAATTTTATTAACATAGTTTACAAATACGTTTATGGGAATTTTTCCTCTTGTACAAAGGTTGCTTAAATTGTACCGCAAACCGTTGTTTAAACTACAGGAATAGCTCAGAAAGCAGTTAATCACCACTAGTAGCCCTCATTTGGAAATGGAACAAGTCAAATTTAAAAAAAACAATAGGAGGACACCAAAGCCATCAAAATGCACAAAAACTAAGAATAAGAATTATTTGTGAGGAAACAAGGGTGATAAAGTTCATGAAATATCATACTGGGTTCATGAATTGTTTACTGGCGAGAATTTCAGAATCAAAAAATATTTTAGCTATAATTTTGCTTTAAAAAATTGGTGGTCCAATCTGGGCAACCAATTTCCTTGATTGGACTGATGACACAATTATATAATAAATTATGAGACATATTCGAAAATAGAAGAAAAACTTCGATGCTGAATGATTCTACTTATCATTCGTATAATTTTTATCAGCGTGTTCATCAAACAATAAATGCGTATAGTTGAGATTTAATCATTACCCGTTTCAGATTAAAAATGAAATAATAGGTGAGATGATAGATAAAAATAGGTACATACATAACACAATGAACAGAACAGGTGTAAAGCTTCTAAAACATTGCATAAAATGATTATCAAAATTCGAAGTTTAAATGTACTTTTCTGGGTGAACCATTAAAATCAAGATAAACATAAAATATTTAATTAAAATTTTTCGCAACCAATAATTCTTGTGATCTAGATGGTCACAGAAGGCGAATATTTATAAAGTCGTACATGTACAAATTATAGTCGTAAAAAATCTTCATTTCCCTCAAGGCCTCCACTTGGTAGGCAAGGCATTTCAATGCATCGGTGGCTTGAAGATGTCAAAGTTCGTCATTTGATGCTCAGACACTTTAAAAGACGACAAAGACCACAACAGCAGTGTGCTTGCACTGATAAAATAGACGTATATTCAAAATAAACAGCGGATAATTTCATAGCATGTGATTTATGAATGAAGCTGTTATGGAGAATACATGTTCGAATATGATCGTAGCAGTGCAGAGAGACGGAAAGGACACAAACCTTGCTCATTTTGTATGCAGGAATTATCAAATCTCGTCTGAATATCACCCCGGTGTTGGCGATGCTTCCGGTCATCGAGGCCATGTTGAGGACGGTTGCCTTGGAGACGCTGAGAGCTCCCGTATCGCCGTGTAGCTGGGCCGCTCTCTCCAAGAGAGGGAGCATCGTCTGATCGAGAAAAACAAAACAAAAAAAAAATGTTACAATCCCTTTACTAAGCTAACTCACTTAATTTTTTGTTCTTTTTTGTTTAACTGATTTAAAATTTTCCCCAGAGACCATATATTTTATTAATAACTTCTTGAATTTATTTAAAATTTATATTTCTTTAACTTTTTTGAATCTTGTTTATTTTGTCGCCAGGTATTTGTTAGCCATGCTTATCTTTTACGCAGTTAATATATATTCACGTAAATACCATGGTTTTTCAGAAGGTGATTTCGTGGTTCAGAAGTTTTTTCAGAAACTCTTTGGCTAAATTTATCTGGAGTTCACGCTTTTACAGGGCAGTTAAATATATAAGTGATAACATTTTTAATAATGCAGCTATGTTTCTGTATGCACGGATTATCACTTTATTTGTTTAGACTTCTTTTTAAGAAGCATTTGTGAAAATTTACTTCATCTGTGTCACCTAATTTTGTAAATCATTTTGTCCTCGTCGTTCTTAAATGATCCCCGCCTTTATTCTAATTAGTTTTACTGAAAGTCGTGGAATCTGCAAAAAACTTTTTCTCACGCAATTGAATCAGGCCTGTTTTAAAGAAAATTTATCCTAAAATGTTATTAGGCATTTTAGGATTAATGAAGCACAAATTCGCATTTATTAGAATAATTTCAGAACCTAGCTGAAATGCAAAAATTTAGAAAATTTTCAGCGGGATTCACATGCACTATATTATACTTATTGGATTTAAAGACAAATTTAAAGCAAGCAGACAGAACAATTCAGAATGCCTTAAAGCAATATTACACAAGACCTCGAACTCCAACGATGCCCTTAAGGCCCTCTCCCAGCTTTATGAGGAATTCTACAAAACATAATTGTGTTGGGGCGACTCTATATCATTAAATATCCATCTGGATAATTTTTTTTTGATCACTCCAGTATATCAGGAACAACAATAATTCTTTTCCTAAGTATTTTAAATGATTTGATATCCCACATGTAACCGATATCGTCAAGCGTTAGAACTTTTCTCAAACTATTGTGAAAACATTTCACTTATATAGGTTTGTTATTACTGTTATAAGTGGTCTTTTTACGTTAATTTTAGACATCTTTCACATGAACCTCTATCTCACAAGAGCGAGGATTTTTTTTAACTGACACTGTTTTAAGGGGCTATAGAACCTTTAAACGCGAAAAAGGAACTCGAAAGTTGTTCAATTGTGACTCTTCCTAACGTAGGAAAAAGTCATTGAACTTAATATATTTTTTATCACAGTTACATAAGAGATATAACCTTATAAATATGAATTTGTAAGATAGTGAAATAATTTTCATTATTATATATAAAAGTATAAAATAAACATATTCTGTATAAGTTATCGAACTTACTCACACACAGCTTGAAAATCATACAAAGTGATAAATATTCAAATATGTTTACTAGACTTTTTTTACTTTTTATGTTGTTAAAACATGAGAACGCTTTTTTAAAAACATTTAAGCATATTAGCAAGCAATGAAAAAAGCATACATTATAATGCTTTGGTTTTGCATGATTTTCTTTATTGTGTGTGTACAAGCATACCTGGAAAATTTTATAGTGATACGTTGTTATGAACTATTTTGTTTAAATCCTGCGCTGAAGATTTGAAAATATAATTTTGAGAAAAAGAAAGACTTTAAAGAAAAAAATCACTTGGTAAACTTCTATATTCATAGAATTCATATTTTAAAAGCCCCAGATTCATAATATCCCTTCTGATTTCATTACAGTTTTTTTCAGCTGTTTTACGAATTTTTTGCACTGCGGGCTTTAAGGGTAGCTTTATTTCAGCATTTTTCAGCTAACTTGATTCGTTCCTTATCATTCGTTGCTTATCATGAAGTGATTGCCATTGCTGATAACTGGATTTTGATTTGTCAGAATACAGTTTTTTTTTAAACTTCACATGAGATGCAGTAGGAAGAAATTGCATCAATATCAATAACCTTCCTACACTCAGCTCCTATCACAGTACATATCCCAACAAGAGAGGAGTGACCCGAGTTTTCCAAGTTCCATCTCCACTTACCATGATATCCGAGGTTCCAGTTAAAAATTTATCTTCAGCTGCTTTCTTCATACATGAATTAGCAACGAAAGTTGTTGCACGGAGAATCTTGTCATTAATTTTATCGTACGATTTTTGGGATACAAGTGCAGGAAGGGCCATGTAACTAGAAAATTTCTGAAGAGATTTTGCACCTTTCCCAATCATTTGCATTGCGAATACAGCTCTTCTATTGATAGTAGGAACATTTTTTTTATCCCTACCAATTTTGAATTTCTTTTTGTTTTTTCACTGTTGCAACTTTCACAAGATATTTTGAACTCTGATGAAAATCCATAGCTCGTAGTTTCAATTATATTAATTTTTCCATGACATGTAGAACAACACAATAATGATTCGAAATCTTTAAAAATGGATATGTCAATGAATCTGTAATTTTCAGCATCATTAGTGCGCAGTTGGCAGCTTTCATTTACAGACAATTTTCTAAAATAAGCACTTTAGGGTGGTTCAAAAAATTTTTTCGCTAAACACCAAGACACCCCTTACTTTTTTTACATTTATCCACAGTATCGCTCTCCTAAAATTTTTGCTCTCAATTCCTAATGGAAGAGGATGCTCACACACACAGACACACAATGGCCTTTCATTTTTGCACTTTTTAACAATTTCATATAATTTTCAAGTTATAGACTAGAACACATATCCAGAAAAGAAAATTTTAATACAAAAAGTTATTGATGTATTTGGCAACAGTTTTTATTTATCACATCTGTCAACACCTTCCTTACATGCCGCCATTTTGTGTGTGTTTGACATTGCAGCACCATATCCCAAATCCATATGTTAGATACTACTTTGTAGTGTAGTCCTACAAGTTCAGTGATAATTATAAAACAGATTAAAAGGTGAGAAATTAAAACAAGGAATATATATTTTTACTTTTCTTTTCAAAACTTACTTAACTTTTACTTTTTTACATTTACTTTTCTTTCGTTCCTATACTTTTGTTTTTAATTTTAAAACTTTTGTTCTTAATTTTGAAATTTTGTTTCCCAGAAGCAAAATTTTATGTTTTCAGAGTGATAAAAAGCAGTCATTCCTTAGCTAATTATAAACTGCTTTAGCAACATAAAATTCATTTGATGTAGTTGATAACAGTTTTTATTTACTGTATCTGGCAACACCTTTCATACCAGCCACCATTCTGTATCTATTAGACATTGCACTCCCAAGCTGGAAACTACTTTGTAGCGTAGTCTTTGCATCGGAAGTTCAGTTATAATTATAAAACGTATTGGAAGGTGAAGTATTGAAGCAAAAATTATAGATTAGCATTTATTGTTAGAAGTTATGGAATATTTATTGTGGAACTTTTGTTCTCATTTTTTCAAACTTGGAATTAATAGCAAACTCTTGTGTTTTCTGAAAGCTGAAAAACAATTCAATCATTTTATTATTACTATTATTGCACTTCTATAATCCATATATTAGCATTAATTATTGAATATTATGAATTACTTATTGTGTGACTTTTGTTTTCAACTTTCAGAGTTGTTTTTGTTAAATTAATTGAAATGGCTTCAACAACACGTCTGAATAATGAAGTTTATTTGATTGGCCCCACAAATTTAAATTCATTAAATACACTAAAACAGTTACTAACAATACAGAAAGTCCTACAGCGTTTTCATCATCTAAGAGAAATTAGATCAATTAGAAATGCCAGTCATGTAACAATTGAAGAGGTAATGATGGTGTGGCAAAAAGCTTTCATTCCTACTATTCTTGTAACTCATGCAATTTAAAAGCTTGAAAAAATTCATACCAAATGGTTCTTATTGAAGAAGAATCAAGGACGTTCCTCAGAATCCCAACGAAAAAGAGAAGTTGTGTTTAAAAATGAATTAGGCATTCTTTATGATATTGCTTATGTTAATGTTTTGAATCTTATAAAAATAAAGAAGATTGTGAATTCTTAATAAATCAACGAGGTAGCAGTAAATGTACTTCGGTGCTGAAGACAAAGAACTAAGAAAAAAGCAGGAAAGAATTCTTGATAGGAAAAGAAAGGAGGAAGAGCGAAAGAGAAAAGTCATTGCCGAAGCACCAGCTGCTTTAACTTCAGCTGTTTATTGAATAACAGATTCAGAAGACTCTGTTTCTCAACCTAGTAGTGATGAAGATTTCTTAGACAATGAAAAGAAGAGACTTGGTCAGAAAGGTCATGACAAAAAGGAAAAATCGGACTCCACACTGTCTACAGCACAACTATTCACCCCTAATGTTACTAGTGCTTTAGATCGTAATAGAATATCAGATCGTGAAGCACTTCGTTTAATTGTTCCAGTTGTAGCAACTTCGTTGTAGATCCTTGTACGCTTCCTCTTTCATGAAGTACCATTCAAGGAACAAGAAAAAAAACTAGAAAAGAATATGCTGAATCTGCAATGACAGAATTTAAGCCTGATTACCCTTTAGTCACTCATTGGGATGGCAAACTGCTGCTTGAATCCTTTGGATTAAGAAATGTTGAGCGACTGCCGGTATATGTGTCAGGAAATGGCACTGAAAAACTTCTTGTTGCACCAAAGTTTAGTGGTGGAGGGACAGGACAAAATATAGCAAAATCTGTATTTACACTAATAAGACAGTGGAGTGTAGAGGAAAAAAATTCAAGGTTTAAGTTTTTATACTCCGAGTTTAAATACATGTCGTTTACAAGGGGCATGCATTGATTTAGAAAGACACATTGGCCATGAACTATTGTGGCTAGCGTGCCGTCACCATATCATGGAACTAATCTTGGTAAAGATATATACGGTGTGTTTTGGACCATCGTGTTCACCGGAAATTCCAATTTTTAACAGATTTTAAAATGTTTGGCAATTAATTGAACAAATAAACGTTCAAGGAATTGAACTCTAAGAAAACTTTGAAGAATTTAAATCTTCAACTATAGATTTTCTAATATCTGTGTATAAAGGTTTAATTATTATGATAATTATAAAGAGGTAATTGAGTTGACATTAGCTGTTTTGGGTAATCCATCTGAGAAAATCCATTGGAGAGCACCAGGTGGAATTCGTCAGGCTTGGTGGATGACTAAACTTCAGTATGCTTTTAAAATCTTTCTGTTCAGAGGGCATCAAAATGTTTTCCGTACAACTAAAAAAGAACAGATGCAGCTCCGACGATTTGTACAGTTTGGTGTTTTATTGCAAAGAATGAATTGAAGCTCCACTGCTGCAGAAGCTCCTGGAAATTATCTAAAGTTATCGAAAGACTTAAAAAATACGAAGTAATTGATACTGAAATTGCAATAGAATCAAGAAAATGTTTCGAAAATCACTTGTGGTACCTTTCTGATGAATTCGTAGGTTTAGCTATTTTCAGATAGAATTTCAACAAAAGATAAAGGCCAAATTCTTGAAGGAATTAAGAACGCAAAAGATTTACAAAATGTAAAAGGTTCAAGGAAATTAAACATATTAAAAAATAATGCTTCTTCGAGATTTTGCAACAGAAAGAACCACTGAGAGTTTTTCTTGTTTTAATTATTAATAACTCTTTTCTAAGATTATCATCAGAAGAATGGAAGGAAAATAGCAACTATAGAATTGGCAGAGAAAAAGTTAAAGAACTAAGAGTAGCTAACGATATAGCAGAGAGAGAAGTTCAGCTAATTCAAGACTTTAGCAAACTCTTAGCAAATGATGAGGATGATAAACAATTCCGTTTGCAAGTTGTTGAAGCAAATCGAATCTCCGTTCATTCGGAGACAACAAAGCAATCTATTGTTAACAGTCTTTCAAACACAAAAGTGCAAAATCTCAAAATGTTAATTGTTCTACAAAACTTTATTAATATTGTAAACTTGTAAATAAAAGCTGCAATTAATCTTTATTTAAACTTTTAAACACTTTACTACAATTACCTGAAAACAGTCATAATGTACTTACATCTGGCAACTATTTGATCAATGAACACCATCTTATAGTTTGAATTAGAGCTTGAAATTTTGCGAGAATATTACAATGGGTAAATGTAAAAAAATGAGGGGGTGTCATGATCTGAAGGTGAAAAACATTTTTTTTCATGTATTTGTGAACCACCCTAATGCACCTTTATTCGGATTATTTTCCAGTTTAATTTTAATATCCTTTGTGATGATCATGATTGCCTCTGAACCGATTGTTTTCGGTCTTTACCTGATCTTCTGTTTCTTTTATCATTCATCCTGCAAATAAACTCTCTAAACACACAGTAAGTAAGAAAGTCACATATAAACACTGAAAAATAAATGGAAAAAGTTGTATTTTATTTCTGAAAACGATTTCACAGTTTGGTAAACAAACAAGTATGAGTACTGTTGAGTTGTAGGTATTCCTCTCCCGAAGCAAAGAGTTAAATTAAATAAAGGCAAACTAGAGCCAAGTTTACTTACTAACTAGCTGTAGCAGTCGACATTTTAAAATCGAAACTGTTGAACAGCTGATGAATCATCAACAGTGATTTTCACGTTCCCGAGTGAAACGTCAATAATGACCTTCACGTTTCTGACTATATCTTCTATACTAGTTAAAGTACACACATGTGCGATACCTTAAAATGTTCAGAAGGGTTTCGGCTATCAAATGCAATCATAAACAATCGAAACATTGAAGATTCAAAGATTCTATATCCTCTTAAATGTTGTGGTATGTAATGAAAATCATTCATTATACCAAACTCTTGTATATTTGTCGCATCGGCTTCGTGATTTTGCTATAGAACAGCTTGACACTGTAGGCATGATTTGGGGTTTTTTTTTTTGCGATAGCTCTACATTTCTTTTAGAAATATTTCAGTCTTGAACTGGAATTGGCAATTTGAATTTTGAGAGCCACGTGCTCGTCTTTGGGTAGGCAAGATGTTTCCAGTAAAATGAGGCCTCGGGTGTACACTAGGGTAGGCCGAAAAACACTTTTTTTCGAACTCGCTATTCTAATAGTGCGGAAAGGGTTCTCTATGCGTTCAATAAACACTGTGTAAAATATTTTTTGATTGGATAATATCTTCTGCCCCCGCACCACACTTGGATTTTGGAAATTTGGGTAAAAAATGGCAATTTTTACTCGGCGTAAGAAATATATTTATTTTTCAATACTGATATTCTAATAGGGCGGAAGAGGTGCCGACTGGGTTTAATAAGAAATTTGTAAAATACTTTTTCGATCGAATAATAACTTCTGTTCCAGCATCGCAATTGAAATTTTGCAATTTTTTAAGAAAAGTGCACTTTTTTATGTGTTATAGAAATAAATCAGACATGAAAAATAGATGGGCGCAAACACTGTTTATTGCTGTATTGTATTGTACAATTGATTATATTGCCTGAAAATTACTAAATAATCGCTGAGTTACAATATATTAATATAATATTTGTTAAGAATATTGTAACCATAGAATGTTATGACATGCCGATACCAAAAGTTTACTTACACTTAATCAGCAGGAAGAGGCTTGAAATCAGCCGTATTTTCCAATTCAGGCATAATTTATCGGGAAAAGAATGTGGATCTGATGAACCCGTCTCTATTTTGAAACACATAAACCTTAGCGGATGCGTCTGCCACTTACTTGACACACTGTTCCACTGCCTGTGTGTGACATGGGAAGTGAACAAGTCCCATCCTGGATTTTCCTTATCACGCACAATGTAACTAAATACAGCAGTGGATATATCACGGAGGATTGGTAGAGAAATAATAGTAATTGAACCGAATTACACGGGATTTCCATCCGGTATTAACAGATGTGCCGTCACAGTCAATTTCCAGAAGCTGACACAGATCTTGCGTGATCCCTTCAAAATATCCTATAATAGTAGCGGGAATCTGTTTTACGGTGCCAAATGATGATCTCAAATGAGTATTGCAACGTAAACCCGGTTCTTCAATAAGAGATAAATGTTCATCTTTTTTTTCTCGTATATCTTTTAGTATCTACTCCCTCCAATATCAATGTAGAATCTTTAAGACCATCGAAATACAGCCCCTTCAACGGTAATACCTGAGCTCCATTTAAAGCTTGAAACTTGAAGCCTTTTCCCTTCGCAGTTTGTTATTGTCAACCACCAAATCCGAGTTTTTGCTAGTTATGGGACCGACATCGTGAAGAACACTTGAAGCAATTGCAGCCACAACCCGGTCTGAGACTCCACACCTGTCGCCAACCACAGCAGTTGAAGGGAGGCCAAGTCGCATTTGTGATGATTTAGATATAAACGGAGTTAATTGTTTGTACTTAGGATCAGTAAGAGAGATTAAACGGTTCGATGTCGATGGTTTGTAAGTGACCAGATTTAAATCTACCTCGAATATATCTGAAGAACAATCTGTTTCTTCATCTTCATAATCTACATACCCTGGGTTAGGAGTTGTTTGTGTATGATTTAAATATAAATTGTGAGCCTGTCTATCAGCAACAATCTGAAGTCGTTTTGTTTCATTAATGTCAAGCGAGCCAATGTAAAGAAGTCTCGTTATCCATTGATCTTTCAGGAAATTATGCTCATTTCGAGGTAAATTTTTAGTACGTTCGCATGTGCAATCTTCAAATGTAATACATTTGCCGACCGCAATGTCAAATAACTTTGTGCATGCTTCATGTCGAAATGCTTTGATCTTTGCTTAGAAAGCCTAATTAGTATTATCTCTTTTGTAAGACTTCTTAATATTGTTATATTTTCCATGGTAGGTATGGATCATTTGCAGTACTCGAGAATGGGTCACAATGGGAATGGCAAACTTGCTTTTGCTCATACAAACTCAATTTTAGTTGCAATATTTTCCGAAATTCTCTAGAAATTGGGTTCTTTGTTTCCAGTTTTAGGTGCAAGATTTAATCCCTCAAAGAAGCAGCAACGTAACATATATTCGTATGTAGGAAGATTTATTTGAGAGATATCTTCGGGGCTTCCAAATATTGGACATTTAAATTTGTTCCGCTTACTGATTTTTGATGTAATGTCTATTAACAAATCAATCAAACCAAAAGAATGAAGAACCTAATTTAAAAACTCACATACAATTCCGATTTCGTAGCGCAAACTACAGTAGAACCCCGGTAATCCGGACACGCGCTAATCTTGAACCCTCGGTAATCCGGACGATCAATGGAGAATGATGCAAACCCGAATCCTGCGCTGATCCAACCCATGGATCAGAATGTTATTCAAAATATCAAGCTGGGATAACGCAAGTTGCTTCTTACGAACATTCTCAATGATCCTGTGCACAATGAATACTTGGAAAAACATAGACAAATGTAAATTTAAAAGTTGTCGTGTTCAGTCTTGCTAACTATTGGGCATCTGTGTCTACATTGCGCATCAACAAGTCGTGGAAAAATTTGCTTCCCAATTTTATTGATTCTGAAATTGAAGAAAATGTGCAAACTGAAGAAATTCAGCTTGCATCCCTCATTAACCAGTTACAAAACACGAACCCGATGTCTAATACTGAAGACCTCCAGTGGGCTGCTGAGGCTGACGGCAGTTTGGCTCGAAATAAAATTTTAACAGACGACGAAATTATCAGGACGGTAACGGCAGCAGAAGATGATGATGAGGACGAACGTCACCCTCTATAAATAAACCCCATCAAAATTTCTCATTCTGGGGCTTGGGCGGCACTCAGCACTTCATTACAATGGGCTGAAGAGCAAAATTTTGAAGCGCACGAAATTATGCTCCACAGACGTTTAAGAGACCGCGCATTTGAATTAAAAATTGGAACGGCTGCGCAAAGAAAAATCACTGACTTTCTTGGACACTGATTATGTTCATTCACTTGCATATATAGTAATTATGTATGTACATATCCTGTTCATACTGTCTCATGTTCATTCAATTTATCCATACAATATTAGTTCATACAAATATTCCATAGTACCTATACATACAATTTTTGAAAACAGTGTTTTACGTTATTTTTTGAAAACCTCGCTAATCCGGAAATCCCGCTAATCCGGACGTCCATGTGCCTGAATTCGTCCGGAATACCGGGGTCCTACTGTAGTAGGAAAAGGCACAACGAGGTCTTTTCCTAAGCCGCGTGAGAACACAGGTAAACCCACCAAATGACTCAGTAGCACCACACGACACAACAATACGGAGACTGAAATTTCCAGAACATTGCGAACAAGTGCTAAGGAATGTGAACCTCCCCCTACCCTCCTTTCACTTCCTGTATGAAAAGACAAAAAAGTGCACTTTTCGTCAAAAATTGCAAAATTTCAATTGCGATGCGGGAACAAAAGTTATTATTCGATCGAAAAAGTATTTTACACCTTTCTTATTAAACCGAGTGGGCACCGTTTCCGCACTATTAGAATAGCAATACTGAAAAATAATTATATTTCCTACACCGAGTAAAAATTGTCAATTTTTTCCCAAATTTCCAAAATCCAAGTGCGATGCGGGGGCAGAAGATATTTTCCAATCAAAAAAATATTTTACACCGTGTTTATTGAACCCAGAGGGAACCCTTTCCGCACTATTAGAATAGTGATTTCGAAAAAAAGTGTTTTTCGGCCCACCCTAGTGTACACCGGTGATCTACTGGGTTAAGTCAAGGCATACCTGAGGAATTTGAATCGGAGACAGAAGGTCGTGGGTTGCATCCTGGCTGTGCTCTAAACCAACATTATTCAAAAATTAGTAGCCCGAAGTGCGTTTTAGAAAATAATTGCTCGCTGTAGTTGAACTGGTTGTTGGAGGATTTCTTCCGAGTGAAACACAAATGTGGCCTGGTTTCTCCAGAAATGATATCTCCACGAAATATAGAGCTAAAATTCAAACCTTTACTAAGTACTCCAAAGGTCTATACATAAAGTGAATTTTTTAAAGCTTGAATCTTCGAATAGTTATCATCGAAATGCAATTTAAATTATGTATTTACTTTATGAGTATACATGAGCGTTCGGAATATTCATTCTTCATATAATTCAATATTACTGTTCGAAGATTCAAGTTTAAAAAATATCAGTTGTGCAATAATCCTCATCATTTAGCTTCTCTTAAAGTGCAAATAAAATTCACTTCGCTGAAATGCCTGTTCTTTCTGAATATTAAGGGTATTGAACTCGAATTTTTATATAAATTGCCTAATATATCTTCCTTTGAAGTTACGCTACGTTTCGCACATGCACAGTAAACAATTATTTACTACAAATAATCACATTTCTTGTGTTCTTCAAAGTATTTAATAAAAATACATATGGTCAATACTTAATGCATATTGTCAAGTATTCTGTGAGTTTCGTATAATTTAGTTGAAAACGCTGCATGTTATAAGCAAACAGCATGCGGAAAAACGTGGGATTTTTTAAAGAAACCTTATATCTTCCCAATATTCGTGCTATTTTTGCGAAAATGCATGTAAATATTAGCACATCAAACAAAGCCTTTAATGAAGGTTTCAACTCATTATCGGCTTCCTGTGAAACAGGATGAGTTGAAATCCCTTTTCGTCTTCAACACTTCCTTTTCGCCGTCCTAAATATTCACTATAAAATGTGAGTTCCGACAATCGTATGTCCCATGATTCTTCAATTGTATCCATATTCTCTCAAAATTTTTCGCATCTTAAGAATTGTGCTTAACTTTCGGTCACTAGTATACATTAGAGTGGCACGAAAAAACTTTCGTTTTCTTTTTTAATTATAATACTGCGGGAAAGTACCTTTTTATGGAAAAAGACTCAAAAATAAAATTTATTGGCAATCGGAATATGCGTTGAGGTGCCACAAGAACGCTAAAATTTTATATCTATTGCTCTATTCGAACCTTTCCTCTGATTTCTTATTTGCAGTATGAAAGCCCAAATTAAATATATTATACTTTTTATTCCTTTTTAATTATATAACTCACTTTTTTATGATGTTTAAATCCTATTGTGAGTATAGACAAATATTAATTATTAGTCCAAAACGTGGAAGAAATCGGCTGTTTATAAAGAGAGAATACGCTGTTTTCAAATCTGTAATTATTTCTCTGTTATGCATTTAACTGACGAAAAACGCTTACAGGTACTTTATGCATCCTTGTTATTACTGTATTGCAACAAAATGTTTTTGTGTTTTGCCAATGAATCGATACTGAATTAAGGTAACGGGGGAAAATGTTTAGTACTGTAAGGTGGTATTTGTTTTTGGAGCTAGTTCTTCCCAGCTCAATAAATTTAATATTTTTTTTCTAACAGTCCATAATTTTTGCTTGTAATATGGACATAAAAAGAACAGTGATAAATGTATATATTTTCCTTAGATTCGAGTGGAAAAGGACATTTTAAAATATCTATATAAATATAGGTCCTTGTTTCTTAGTTTTATAATTAAGGGTAGAATATCGAGCATTTGTTTATAAAATAACCTTTTAGCCTTGACGAATTTGATCCAAAATTTGATGCAGGTATACGGTTTTAGCGTAACTAACCAAATATCATTACTTTTCTTGATTATTTTTTAAAAACAATTCTTGTTCACATACAGACAGCCGCAATTCCAAAAATGTTTCTTTTGGACTCAAGAAAGTCTACAAACCGAAAAATCACAAAATCTACAGGTTAAATTTTTTGATGATTGTAATACTTTCTCATGCTAGATTGATAAAAATAAACTATACCCGCTTTTCGTTGCTATGTCACTGAAAAACATATCACGCAAAATGCTATTCTTGAAACAGAAATGCTGAAAGTAGCATCGATGACTTGAATCCACATTCCACACCAGGTAGGGATGGAATGGATGGATTTGCAGTCACCTACTGTGATATTAGCTTTGTTCCCCAATAATTTTAGGCGACTAGATCTTTTACTGAGTCTATAGGTGTCTTGTCCATCAATTACTTCCCTACTATCAATTACTTTCTTCTTACGCGTATTGCAAAAAGTGGCGTTGTCTCAAAATAAGCAATGGCGGTACGTTCTGAAAGCAGTGCTGTAACACTCTGACTTGGGTGATATAAATCGCTCTGTTTTAAGGATGTTTTCACAATATTTTCTTATTTATTTCTTGTAAAAAAATCAGTGCCGAAACGGTGTTCAGCCTCCACAATACACCTGATTTCAACTATGAATAACAACATGACCGAGCATTTCACTCATTTCATCTCTCGTAAAAAAAAATCCCTTTCGGCAAGCTGAAAGGCAAAGGTAGATTCCCATACGTTAATGTTACAAAAGCAATGTAATATTACATATTGTTCTATACAGACATAGCTAATGACTTCATTGTTTCCACACATTACAATATTTACGTTGTGATTCTGTTTTCATGACATTACAATTTCAAGGTTTTATCATGCTAGATCCATTTTTCGTCCATTTTTTTATATCCCAACACACAATCCTTCAACAGGTAGGAATCATAAAGAAATAAACATCCCAACAGTGCAAATATCCCCTATATAACATTAAGCCAGCCTATCTGAAACAGTAACAAGAAATTGACTCTTGTCACGATTTAAAAATTAATTTATTTAATCTAGGTTACGATATAATTGTGCGAACTTTACTTTGTCATGTGGTAAAATCACATGACATGAAATATTTAAACACTATTAGAATTGGCTCATTAGAGAACTCCCTGGTTACAGATATAATTGTCACTAAACTCTTATGTATTAAACATTGTGAGTGGAAAATTTAATACGTGTGTGTAAAGCATAGGATATGAATGCAGCCATTTTGAACAGTGAACTTAAATATCCATCGAAAGTTCAAAACAAATAGTCAGGCAGAAAACCCTGAATCAATTTCAAAGTTAAAGAGATATTTTTTAAATATCTATCCGGAAAAAGTGAACTCTTATTTAAATATCTTTTTTGGCTATTTTATATTCAATTTATTAATTAAATCTTGGTGCAGCCATGTTTAGTTAAATATAAAATTAAGCAAATCTGTCAAATTAGCTAATTTTCAAATTAATAATAATTATGACGAAATCTTCACTAAAACTTTTTTTTATGGCTCATAGTAGTTGCCAGAAATCTTAAGCTTCTAATTATCTTAATTTCATTAAAAATCATCGTGCCTGTATATGTATGTTCCACATTTCTTCCTAAAGCTCTGGAATGATTTTGGCCAAAATTTACATATTTTTTATTTAACACAAGAAAAAGGTCGCTTCAACTTTTCAAAGCCTAAAAGTTACTTAAAATTTCAGTTAATGAAAACTAAGCAAGGCGTTTTTTCGTGGAATCTTTTGAAAATATTATCTCACGAAACTATTTTTATACCATGTTAAATTTTTTTAAAAAATTAACTTTTCAGTGACAAAAACTTCATTTCCATACAATTTGTTTCTCTAATTTTAATATTTTTTCAAAATTAATTTTATACAGGATTCACAACAATATTCTTTATTGTTGAAGTACAATAATAATACGAAGAACTGTTGCCAGAATACACTAACTGAATTCTGGACAAATGTAGAAAGAAAATTTTAAAGGGAGACGATTAACAATTTATATCAGGGCCAATTATTGATTTTATTTTTTTCATGCTTTAAATTGATGAATAATTAACTAGTCAATTTAATTGTTTCAAAATATTAATTAAGACTTTTCTTTTACTTTTGTAATTTTTAACAAAATTTGAAGTACCTACACAGGTGTCCACACTTATCGTGATCAATAGCTAATATCTAAATCGTTAGGGATAGGCATATAGTTCCAATTCAAGAAATGCTTTAAATGAAGGGAAGAATTATAATATATGCGTTTTCAGTGAATAAATATATTGCTGAAAAATTTACGAATTCTAACTCTTTATACGGTCCCCCGGTCCTATTAGTCATGCTTAGTATAATATTTTAAACAAAAAAGTCCCACTCTTCTGCGACTAAAACGGACCGAGTCGTGGAGCTTTGAATATCTCTGACTTAGACCACTTTACCCCAATTCAATAGCCGTCTTGAAGCCGACCCACCAATCAATGCACAGCACTTGCTCGACGAGGCCGCTGATTGGTTAAAAATCATGAAATTCGAAGCTCCAGAACTCGCTCAGTTTTAGACGCAGAAGAGTTGGACTTTTTTTGTTTAAAATGTTAGAATTTCAATAATATTTTACTAAATATGACTGATAGGACCAAAAGACCGTATAAAAAGTTAGAATTCTTATTTTTCCAGAAATATATTTAGTGTCTCAAATAACATATATTATAATTTTTCCGTTCATCTAAAGCATTTTTCCAATTGGAACTATATGTCTATCTCGTGACTGTTGAGATATTAGCTATTTATCACGATAAGTGTCGACACTCTGTATAACAAATAATAATTTATGGTGAAAACGGCGTTTTTAAAAATCGTCTGTTTCAATTGATATTCTCATTTTAATTAAAGACTTTTCGGATCGGAAAAGGAATTTGTGTATTATAATTTTTATACAATAATAGTTTTTACATTAAAAACATTAGACATGAAAGTATTTTAATCCGGAGGAAAGCCAGGTATACAGCTTGTTTACCTTATAAAAAGTGGAAATGATTGCAGCTGATGGGAGCTCATAACTTCTAAGTACTTCTTGCTATAAAAAAATGTCAATATGAAAGTTGTTTGTTATGATCAGAAGATAATGCCCCTAATTGAAAGTTTCTTTCTATCTTCAATCGCAACAGAATAATGGGGAAATGATTAATTGAGATTGGGGGGGGGACAATTGAAGATTACTTTTCTACTAATAACTTCTAAGCAATTGTAGTTATCGAAAAAGTTTGAATGCAAAAATTGTTCATTATCACAAGGCAATAATTCGACTAATTTGAATTTTCTTTCTATTTTCAGTTGTAAAGGAATTATGGGAAAATGAAAATTTGAACCCCCCACAATTTCCACCCCCTTTGAGCTGAATACCCCATCTACGAACTTGACCAAGATTTTCACTATCCTAACAACATATCCTATGCTGGTTACATTTCAATCACAATTACTCCAGTTATCGTATTCACAAGATAACATGGGCAAATATATATATATATATATATATATATATCAGTGTTTTAGGCCTTACGGAGTAACTGATTGCAAGAAATTGTCAAACTTTTTATATTTAGTAATTCACAATAACTTCATCCCTTGAAGAAACATTATTGTTACAAACATGGTTAGTCGCTTCCTAGCAATGTGATTCTTATGGTTGGGAGGAGAGTTTTACAGGTATAAGTATGGGATGGCTAGCAGTAGCCATGCCTGGTTCCCCGACCTTGGCGACAAATTTAGCGACTTTGGCGACGAAATATGGTATCTGAAAGGTGCTGGAATCTTCTCGCTATTTCTATTAGGAGAGAAGATACGCCATGAATGTGCTAGATCATTCCAAGAGACGTCACGGCCTGCCGGGGAAAACTATAGAAGGAGAGCGCTTGGACGACGGAAAGTTGTTGATCGACTAGGATCGCCTTGGACCGCGAACGTCTTTGGAGTCCTATCCACTGTGCGAGCTAGTAAGCTGGTGATCTTAGCACTATTGAAAGTGCGGTTATTGTCGTTGCTAGCTATTTGCTGACTGTTTGTTTTGTTAAACATCAAAGTGCTGAACTTTTATTACCTGTGAATTGTTGTCTATTTACAATGGTATTCTGTGCAAGAACTATTGTTTCCTGTATCTGTGCTACGTGTTTTCCTGCATATTTCTAAATAAACCTTCATTCTCCATTATCCTGCGTGTTGGACTTTTTAAACCATACACCCACAGAACAGAACGCCGTCCCTTACCCCCGTACCCATGACCAGACCGGTCACTGAACGGTTTGATGGGCAAGACACGGGAATTTTATTTAAGAAAAAGAAAACAAAATAAACAAAAAGAAGGAAATATATACACTATGTACAGCACAGGCATTTTTACTTTTACACTATTAGTTCGAATACACCCGCCACAGGAACCATACACCCACAGTAAGACTTTTGTAACACTGGTGCCAGAAGCGGGATAGTTGTGTATGGTGAATACGAGATCTCAGACGAAGATGGCTGAGAACGCTGATCTACTTGCTCTGCTAGCCGAGATGAAGAAATCTATGGAGAAAGGACAAGTGGAAAAGAAGAAGGGACAGGAGGAAATGAAGAAGGGATAGGAAGATATGAAAGACGGATTGGAAAAGAGAATACTGCAAGGACAAGAAGAAATGAAGAAAGGACAAGAAGAAATGAGGAAAGGACAAGAGGAAATGAAGAATCAGATCCAATCGCACGTCGAAAGTAAAGTCGGAGAAGTTAAACATCATTTCAACAGTTGCATAGAGAGAATAGAAGAAGATGTCCAAAGCGTGAAAAGAGAGATTGGAGAGGTAAAGGGCGAGGTGGAAAGGAAAATCGAGGAAGTGGAAGACAAAGTACAAGGAAAGATAGAGGAAGTCAAAGAAAAAGTCCAAGCGAAGAGGCTCAGTGAACTCGAGGACAGACCAATCAATTTTCCGGCAAATCCAGAGTTCACGTATTCCAGACCAACGGTTAAATCTCCGACATTTGACGGACAAACCTCTTGGACTGTTTTCAAAACTCAGTTTGACGTTGTGAGTTCTGCAAACGGATGCAATAATCGTGTGAAAGCCAGTCAACTTGTGGCCTCTCTCCAAGGATCAGCGGCGGAGGTTCTTCAAGGAATACCATCTGATTAGTTGACGGATCTTATGACTATCGAGAACGCTCTAGAAGCCCGATTCGAGATAGTCACCTTACCCAGTTTTATAGGATTGAGGTATTAGCCCCCGATGTGGAGCGACTAATGAGCCTGGCTTACGGCGGGTGCCCTCAGGATGTCCGGGCCAGCCTAGCAGCCCAGTACTTTGTCGACGCTATCAGGGATGAAGATACTTAGCACGCAACAAGGTTGATGGATGCCAAAGACTTGAAAACGGCTTTGACATATAGCATGAAGTATGAGGCTGCGAAAACTGTTTCCAAAACATCTTGAAATGTAAGATCGATAGAGGTAGAGGATGGTACTGGGAAAGAAAAAGATGAACAATTCGACTGTTTAATGAAAACTTTAGAAAAAATATCAAACAGTCATGTTGTTGGGAAGAAGACTCCACGACGAAATCCAGACCAACGGATAGTCAAACAACAACAAGTCAAATTTTTATTTTGACTTTCTGGAAGTGTAACAAAAAGAGGCACGTACAAAAGGAGGTGCCAGACGATTTCGACCCAACCAGGCAAACTAATGTATGACCGTTTTATGGGGCGAAGGCTGCCTTTTCTCAATAAAGCCCCTGAGGGAGGACTGAAAGTTTCCGCACTTTGCGGAGGAAGAAATGGACTCTACTTGGAAGGATCTATTTGCGGTATCCCTTGTTTGATGTTGGTGGACACTGGTGCCAATGTTACTCTCCTCTCGTAAGAACAGACTTGGTCCAGAAATTGAAGGAGAATCTTATTTACACGGCTCCTAACATTTTTTTAAAGACCGTTACTGGTGAAATGGCGGAGATACACGGGAAACTGGATGCAGCAATTGAATGTTGATCCAGAAAATTTCAACACAGAATCTACGTAGCTGACATCAAAGATCCCTGTCTCTCTGGATATTCTTCAAAAATTTATCTTCATGGCAGACCTGAAGAAGAACGAGATTTGGACAGAAGGAGAGAAAATCCATTTGTTGTCAGCCAGTACAGAGCATTCAAAGTTATGCTCTGTATTGAATAAAGAGAAAACTATTATACGAGCAAGATCGGAATGACTTATCCAGGGAGTCCCAGAAGTTTCAGGAAAATTCAGATACGCCGTAACGGACTTTCCTAGCCGTTCTCCAGAAAGGTGTACTTGTGTCGGCCACACCCGTTGGTTTAAAAAGAGAAGCCATCCCCATTCGAGTTCTGAATCTGGACAATAAACCCAATTCTGTCGACAAAGGAGCTGTTATTGCGACGTGTGAGCTAGTGGTGGATATCGCTGCTCGTCCTCAAGAATTTTCCGAATCACTACGTCTCCCGTTAATCTTGGAGAATCTTGAAGGGCTTAATGAAGAACAGCGAACAGCAGTGAAGGAATTGCTTTAAGAATTTCAGAACTTGTTTTCTACTAGTGACTCTGATGTTGGCCGCTGCAATATGACTAAATACAGAATTAATACAGGTAATCATCCACCAATCAAGCAATATCCAAGACGTTTGCCTCTTATAAAGAAAGAGGAAGCGGAGCTCCTACTTAAAGAGATGATGGATAACGGAATAATAGAAGAATCGTGACTACCTTGGGCCTCGCCTATTGTGCTTGTTAAGAAGAAAGATGGATAGACAAGTTTATGTGTTGACTACAGGAAGTTAAATGAGATTACGTTAAAGGACAGTTATCGTCTACCACGGATAGACGAAACTCTGGATGCTTTGAACGGAAGCCAATGGTTCTTAACACTAGACGTGAAAAGTGGATACTGACATGTCGAGATCCAATCAAAGAAAAGACAGGTTTCACCACCGGACAAGGACTCTGGCAATTTAAGGTAATGCCTTCCGGACTTTGTAACGCCCCTGCCACATTCGGAAGATTAATGGAGACTGTATTGCGTAGATTTACGTCTGAAGCCAGTTTAGTTTATCTTGATGGCATTATTATAGTAGGACGAACATTTCAAGAGCATCTTAATAATATTCGTAAAGTATTCCAAAGACTGCAAAAAGCTAATCTCAAGCTAAGTCCAAAGAAAATCAGATTCTTCCGAAAAGAGGTTTCTTATCTTGGACACTTAATTTCAGCAGACGGGGTTAAAATTGACCCAGAAAAATACCAAGTCAGTAGTTGATTGGCCTCGGACAGAGATAGTACACGATCTCTGAAGTTTCCTTGGACTATGCATCTACTACCGTCTTTTCGTCAGGAATTTCTCTGCAATAGCAAGACCCCTACATAAACTAACTGAAGCTAGATCAAACTTTTAATGGACCGAAGAATGCGAGAAATCTTTCACTAGTCTAAAACAGGCTTTGATAACGTCCCCTGTCTTGACCTACCCCCGGACTGACAAGGAATTTATCTTGGATACGGATGCTAGTAATGAGGGAATAGGAGCCGTGCTCTCTCAGAAGATTGGAAACGAAGAGTGTGTCATCGCTTACTTCAGCAAGAGCTTGGGTAAGCCAGAAAGAAATTATTGTGTCACGCGTAAAGAATTACTAGCCATCGTGAAATCTATAGAGCATTTTCATCACTACCTCTATGGACGTAAATTTCTACTCCGGGCTCATCATGCATCCCTTAGATGGCTTTTGAATTTTCGGGAACCTGAAGGCCAGATAGCTCGCTGGATCCAAAGACTGCAAGAATATGACTTCGAAATCCAGCATCGCAAGGGAACCTCTGACGGAAATGCAGATGCCCTTTATCGACGACCCTGTAAAGAGAGCTGCAAACATTGTACGAATGCAGAGAAAAAGTTCGGAATAAAAACAGACATTTCCGTGAAAGTTTTAACAACTGAGGATGCCTGGTCTTCAAGTGAGGTCCAAAAGGCGCAGCTAAGATCCTGATATTAGGCCAATTCTGGACAAGAAACTAAATTCGGAAGATCGAACATCTTGGAAGGAAATCGCCCTGCAGAGTCCTGCAACAATACGATATTGGGTTCTTTGGGACTCCTTACACCTTACGGATGGTGTTTTATATCGTAAGTGGGAAAGTGACGATGGAAGCTCTTGTCGTTGGCAACTAACTGTCCCGAAAAGCAGAATTCAAGAAGTTCTGCGAGAGACTCATGACAGCGCAAGTGGAGGCCATTTTGGAGTTATGAAAACTTTGAGCAAAACCCGAGAGCGATTCTATTGGGATAGACTTCGCGCCGACGTCGAAAAATGGTGCAGAGAAGACCACGCTTAAGGAGCCCGAAAAGGACACAAAACAAGAACTAAAGGTCGTTTACAGCGCTATAATGTGGACGCACCTTTCGAAAGATTGGCTTTAGATATTTTAGGACCTCTCCCTGGAAAGACAAAGGGCAATCGGCATGTACTGGTATTTATGGACTATTTTAGTAAATGTCCAGAAGCAATCCCCATTCCAGATCAGAGAGCATCGACTGTGGCTGAAAAACTTTGTTCGAGCATGGATTTCGCGTTATGGCGTACCTATGATATTTACATGTGGATCAAGGTACACATTTCAATTCCGCTCTCTTTATTGAGCTCTGAAAACTTGTAGAAATTCTGAAGACTCGAAAGACGGCGTTAAATCCTGAGTCCGATGGCATGGTCGAGAGGTTTAATCGAACGATTTTAAATCATCTATCTTTATTTGTATCTAAGAATCAGACTGACTGGGATACACATTTATCACTCTTTCTCTTGGCCTATAGGAGCGCAGACCATGAAGTAACCGGATTCACTCCAGCAGACATGCTTTTTGTTCGAACGCTGCAATTGCCATCTGATATCCTATTTGGACGATCGAGTGATACGCCTTCCTCGCCGAATAAATACCTGACTAATTTAGAGGCACGTTTGGAAAGTGTGT
This sequence comes from Araneus ventricosus, assembly GCA_013235015.1. NCBI lineage: Eukaryota > Metazoa > Arthropoda > Arachnida > Araneae > Araneidae > Araneus > Araneus ventricosus. Next base: position 302,806 of record BGPR01000738.1, read on the forward strand.
TTGCCAGAGAGCGAATTAAATTGGCCAGCGAACGAATGAAGTTTCGCTACGATTCCGGAGCAACAGGCCATCATTTTAAGGAGGGAGTTCATGTCTGGATGTATAACCCGAATCGACGGAGGGGTGTGAGCCCGAAATTGCAGCAGACCTTGGAAGGACCTTATACTATCGTCAAGAAACTGAAAGATGTTATCTACAGAGTACCTAACGCCAAGCCAAAAGTCATTCTAATTAATAGGCTAACCCCCTACCGGGCAATTGATCACAGTTCAATGTAATGAGACTGCCGGGACGTCAGTCTTTGAAAAGGGGAGCAGTTTTACGAACATGGAATGTCGCTTCCCAGCAATGCGAGTCTTATGGTTGGAAAGATAGCTTTACAGGGATAAGTATGGGATGGCTAGCAGCAGCCACGTCTGGATCCCCGACCTTGGCGACCAACTTGGCGACAAATTTGGCGACTTTGGCGACGAAATATTGGATCTCAAAGGTGCTGGAATCTTCTCGATATTTCTATTAGGAGAGAAGATACGCGACGAATGTGCTAGATCATTCCATGTTACGTCACGGCGAGCCGGGAAAACTATATAAGGAGAGCTCTTGGATGACGGAGGGTGTTCCCACACAGCACTAAACTTCCTGGGGACGTACGAATTGCCTCCCGCTGCTTCTTAAACTCTCCCGAGAGAGGCGGGAGGTTTTATGCTCATTGCTACGATGAGCGGCGGAAGAGGTCCTAACGATATCCAACGATGAATTTCTGCTCAATGTGCGGAGACGGAAGTTCTCAGGATGAGCGTCTGGAAATTATACCTAACTGGAAGTTTTAATGACACGCTTCCGTGCATGATACGTAAATGGAAACTTTGAAGCTGATCTTCCGTAAAATGTACTTGGGTGAAAATTTTGAAGATAATCTTCCGTAGAAGATGCGTAAATTGTTAAACTCAAGGTGGAAGTTACATAAGCTATACATTTGGGAACATTTTGAAAATGAATGTAATCTTAACAATTAATCTCTATGTGGATTTCAATAGTGTAAGTGTTGTTAATGAGCTTTGCTTCAATGCTTATAGTTCCGTGGAATTAATTTCAAAAATGTAAATTCGATTTTTAGTAATATGACTTATTTACAAGATAATTTACATGAATTATATTTCCTTCTAATTTTTACAATCTATGTAGGAAGGTACTACTCTAATCTGGAGAAGTATGTATAGAAGAGAATGTTATCAAATTTTAGAGCTATAAAAATTAGTCGCTATCAGATGGCAAGTAAAAAATATCATATACATAATCAATCGAAAGAGCAATCAAAATTTATGTATCGGGAGTTTGTATGTTTAAAGAAGAGGAATAGAGTTAAATTATAAAATTCTTCGTTTTTTTCAGCTTCGATGCAACAAGCAACAACCCAAAAAAACTTGGAGTATGCGCTATCTCTCTTGAAGAAAGCATTTCTTTATGTTGATTCGGTATGGAAGTTAGAAGAGTAAAGATTTGACACAAATTTATTTCAGTTAGTTACAGTTCAAAATTACTAAATTTGTTATCAGAAACTCTGATGTACAAATAAATTAACATATCAAATTTAATAGATCAATCGTGAAAAAATACTTTATTATAGAATAGTTTAGTTATATTAACACACCATTTAAAGCAATTCGAGGACTATTTCGGTACAGACTTGGTAATTTTGAGATGCGGTCGGATTACGAGGAGGACGCCTGAGCTGGCACTTCCCTCTTCAAACTTCTGTACGCACTCGCTAAAGGATGTCTGACAAATGTAAAGTGTGCGAGCCCTACAAACACGGTGGAAGCACTTTGTGGAATAGAGCTTAGGACCTTGAGCCCTCCGGCTCCGAAGCCGAGACCTTACCTCTAGGCTACAGCGACCCTGTGAAGGCGAATTAAGATGCCATTAAAAATCATATATATTTAAGGTCTTGTTCAGAATTTTCGATAAATCGTTTAAATTTACGGCTTTTATATTGCTTTTTGATCGATAAATTATTTAACAGTCTTTTCTAAAATTAGTTTGGAAACAGCCTTAAACTGGCGAGGAAGATGTTGCTGAGTTTAAGGTGCAAGTGAAGTCTATAATTTCCGACTGCTTTAAACGTTTTAGTTTTTATAAACTTCTTCACCACAATCTTGTAACGAATGAAAAATGTGAACTATTTTTCATAAATATTTGAAATGACTAATTTTTTTATTAGTATATGGATATATATTTTTTAAAATTAATAAAACATTAAGAGAAGAATAAAATGTCCAATCCCATCTCAATTAAACTCTTTTTGACCCCCCCCCGTGACCCTCGGCGTGGCCTTCAAAGACAGTTCCCCATCTCCCATTGTAAGGCATGATAGCCTCTAGTGTCTGATAATATGCCTTGTAGGGGTCCAAGACGACTGTTCGCAAATCGTTTGACGAAAAGATTACGTCAGAATCATAATCTGCAGAATTCACAAACTTCGTAAGAAGAAGAGTCTTCTTAGATTTAAATTTTTTCATAAATATATTAAAGAAAAATTGTTGTTTGCTCAAAAGCAGCTATCACTATTTGGTGATACATTTATGTATGCATTTTATCTCAATGCATTCAGCGCACAGAGGGGTAATAATGTCTTAATAAGAGCATGATGTATAATGTTTCCATAGCGAACGAAAAATTTTAGAACACTTTCCCTAATACAGTTCAATTTAAAATAGATTTTGCTAATCAACATAAAAATTTCTTTGTTTATTAGAAATCGTCGTAAATATTAAGATAGTTATTTATAAACGAATCATTATTCCAGAAGTTATTGTGCTGTTAGACAGAAAATTTTCTCATGGAAAAGGAAAACTAAAAAACAATGAAAAAATTTATTCGAAAGTTACTGGTGCAAATATAATGTTTTTAAGTAACAACTATTATAAAATACCAAAATATATTAAATGTTAATAATTTTATCACGAAAACAAACAACATAACTCCCCTAATATTTTCTTTAACTTATTTGATTAAAATTATTACAGTTAATTACATTCAAACAATTTTCCTATCGTAGGATATAATAACGTATTCAGATACAAATTTGTAACAGAGCAAAGAATATTAATAATTTCTTAAAATATTTAATTGACGATGTTTAAATCTAAACACTTGTTTTTAACTATAACTACGTAAAGTTGTCTCTTAAAAATGATTTCGTACACGACATTTACATTGTTACAACACACCACTCCAATCTAGGTGCAGGCCCAAATTCGGCAACTCTCCCTCTTTTTGCAATTTCATTTTGTCCAAAAATGGAGTTCGGACGATAGCTTGGCAAACAAAAGGTTTCTTGTTCAAACACTGAGTTTCTATTTTTGCATTAACGGAAATTTCCTTAACTAAGTGGTTCAGGAATGTTTTCAAAAATGTGATTAAATATAACATATATCTACTAATAATAAAAGAGAATGTGTGTGTGTTGGCTAGCCCAGGCAACAAATGTCTTGAGAAGGAAAAATTGCGTAAAACTAAATTTTGCACCATTCATAGACCATTAATAGAGGAGCATTTTTACAAAAGTCCCCAGAATTCTCCCTGGAACTTTCCCTCACCCCCCTTCCCAAAGATCCAAAATGGCATCTATGGAACGGCAATTATATCTGTAACTAATTATCGGATCAAGTTCACTTTTCAACTTTTCACTGTTTCGTTTGTTATTAAATGGGCGACAAAAATGTTGCAATTCATATTTAAGTTACCCCTAATAGTTTTTAGAAATTTAGGAAAATTTGTGAAAAAAGTAGCTTCTTTACTTTAAAAATTTTAATTTTTCTTCTCTTTATGTCATATTGTGCAATTTATATCTCATATTGTGCAAAAATACTTCCTACAAAAGTTAGAGTTTACAACTTTTTTAATCTACAGATATACAGTTTTATTTATTTAAGTGCTATATAAAACTGGTGGAGGGGGAAGAAAGCATGAATGTTCGGTTTGGCATGCCACGCTGTTCCCCAGTCAGCGCGATCAATAACTTCTTTTATTAAGGCTAAAATAGTTGACAATCTAATTTCAGAATGAAATTTATGCAGTTGGATTACATCTACTATAAGATGTAAAGTAGATTAAGGGAATTTTGGCCATTCAATCTACATCTTTGAACTTTGTTTACGAGGAAGTAATATATTATAAAATGACTTTTTTTTACACAATTTCTTGCTTATGCCAGTTGCATTCAGGGGTTTTATCCTAACCCTTTCCACTAAGTGCCATTCCATTATCCACTATTAAAGGACTCGAAATGTCCCAGACTGGTAGAACGGTAGACAGTTTAAGGCACCATCGCATAGCTTTAAAATCTTTGCAGCATCACAGACCAGCCACCCACTACTAACAAGTAATAAATTTTACACTCTTTATCATCCAGATTTCGTAACTTTAAATTTGTCCATAATATACAATTCATTTGTAGCTATTTACATTATGCAACGCTTTATTCTACTTAAGATGGATGCACACTATCTTCAGCAAAATTATCAATGAAATTATATTTTTATCTGAATCCACGACTACAACGCTAAAATTAATATCAATTTCATTTAGCTGTCATAAAAATGTATACTTCTGCATCTTCCACTGTAAAAACTTTTAGCTCATGATATGTCATTCTCTGATCCCAGAGAAAACTTTAACTTTCTTTTATTGTTTTTGTTGCAAAAGAACACACACAAATGCTGCTTCTCTCAAAAAATATTTTTCGTTAAAAGAATGGCTGTGCTATTTTTCAACAGTTATATACAAAATAGCACTATATTTACTACATTACTACATTTTTAACAAATTTGCAAAGTTTAAAATGCATTTAATTTTATTGTTAAATTGGCTGCCCTTGGTGACCAGCTTATTCGCCTGGAATATAGTTTCAATTGACACTTGCGATAGTTCTCGCACTTACGCATTTTTTAAAAAATAATTTTCTTATTTATTTATTACAATTATTCGTTTTTCCTTTCATTTATGTTCTCATACCATAAAAATTATTTATAGACTGAAAAAGGTTAAATGAAAATATATATAGTAAATCATATCAAAAATAATAAAAAAATCTTTAAATTTTATTTCCATTATTATTTTTTATTATTAAACCATTAATTTTGAATTGAATGCTTAAGGTTGAAAATCATATTAATATTTTATACTGTGAAAAACCCCATTTTATTTCTTTTACCGGCATAATGTAGGGACGGTACTTTACTTTGATTTAATTTTGATCATGATTTTCTTATGTTCTCTATACTTTTTATATTTTTTTTTTATATTAAATAAATATGTAACTGCTGGATTTCCATATTGGATTGTCTTTTTCTTATTTTTTTCATGATATTTTAAGTGCAATGTTTTAGATTTAATGTTTGATACATGCGTTATAGATGGGTAGCATTATTTAATCTAGATTCTATTTCATCGGTAGAGCTTTTGCAATGTCTATTGACTCAGTTTTTAACAACATATTTTATTTTATTTTATTGCGATAATTCTAAGTAATGTCGAGAATATTTAGATTTTTTTTATTTGTGACTAGTGTCGTGGAGTATTTTTGATTTTGAAATTATTAGAATAATTAATAGATTGTTTACATTTACACTCTATATCCAATCTATAACTATATACTCCTTTACAATATAATCATTTATGTAATTAACACTTCCTCAAATTTCCAGCATATGAATATCTAGATTAAGAATTTTAGAAAATCTTTGATAGATTTAAGAGCCCTTAAAACATTACTAATCAAATCTTTAGATTAAGTAATTTAAGAATTTCAATTAGAAATTTACACCTTCAAATATTTTAGAGGATTCAGCATTTAGAATGACACCACACCTGTTGCTTATCAGACACTCAAAATTCATTGCTTATTAACTTCAAGGTGAATATCCACACATATCAAAAATCTTAAAATCCCATATCCTTAACTTCAATTAATATCAAACAAATTCATAAACCACCAACTAATATCTCCACTTAATGAAACTCTTAGCAACAGGCATAAGATGCATTCTCTGCTTAACTTCTATTTCAATTATCCTTTAAATAATATCCATAATTAAGAAACATTAACTTAGAAAGTGATTAACTATATGCGTTGTGTTGTTTTAGAAGAATTTAAAACCGCAATAACCCTAAAATCTCATTTCTTACACAGTGCTTATGTATTTGACAAGAAAATCAAAGCCAAATTTCTTAAACTAACACATTTATTGAACAATCATATGATACTTCAATATATAAAATCATTGATAAAACAAAAGAATACTCAAATGCTGTGTCATCAATATCATCACTTAATAACACATAATCATTATAAGGATCAACCCTTTCTCAACCAGATCTCTAATTATATGTTCATTAATAAATCCAATATTTTACCCTAACAGCCTATTCAATTACTAAAATATTAAATTTATCATTTTTAGGATTATATAACTGGCCATCTCTAATTTAAAATTAAATTGATATTCAAGATTATTACATATATTTTCCCCATAAAATGTTAATGTATTACTCAGTCAATATATTAAAATTTATCTAAACACTCATAACCTGTCTCATTATAACTGGTGAATTATTCATATGCAATAAATGTAACTTCACTTCTAAACAACGTACATTGATTAATACACATTTACTGGTGTCAAATCATTCCAAAAAAACATTTCTGTAAATATCTTAGATATTCTATGTTTGAAACTGATAAAATATCTTCTATGGATTTGCTGACACATTCAAAGTACTAAAAATTGCATGAAGTAAGATGATTTCAGCATTCTAAAAACCTTTTTATTCATATTTCATTATTATACATTTCTAACATGATTATTTTATTTTAAATTTAACACCTTTATCCTCATCATAATTCTTAATTTTCTTTTAATAATTTTTTATCTAAGATTATACATTACAATTGTTTCAATATAAATGCTTGTTGTCTAAAATTTTACATTGCATTTCTTACACATTTAATTTATTTGATATTTAAACTCATTCATTGTATTTCTTACAAATTAAATAATTCAGTATTAAAACTAAGAATTTTGACCTTCCTTCTAATCCCTATACTTTTTTAATTCAAGAAAAATTTTAAACACTTAGCTTTTATCCTTCTAGTCCGCGTTGCACATGTTGGTGGCTCAGCATCAGTTTGGTGGATCACATTTCTGCTTCAAAAATATACGAAAGTCAGCGTCTTTCTGCTCAACTTTAAGATGGATTTCTTTCATAAAAGTTCGTTTCACTCTGGGCGAGATCGGATGGTTCCACGGAGCAAAAGTTTATGAAGACGCTGATAGTGTTACTCTGGACGTAAATATTACGTATTTGTTAGGCTTAGGCATCTTGTAGTCGGTGAGCGCTGAGCAATGTTTATAGGATGTTATTCAACATCAAAAGTGCGTTTCACTCTGGGCGAAATCGGAACGTCCCACGGAACAAAAGTTTATGAAGACGCTGATGGTGTTACTCTGGGCGTAAATTTTATCTTGTAATTGTTAGGCTTAGGCATCTTGTTGTCGGTGAGCGCTGAGCAATCTCTATAGGATGCTTTCAACATCAAAATGAGGATGCTTGAGTATAGATGGCATGTTGCTTCTTTCACTTTACCCACAGGAAAAATGTGCACAGGACAAAAGATTAAAAAAGCAAATTCCCCTCACAGCATGATTGGCAACTTCAAATAAATATAGTCCACGCAGCTCGAATCATAGCTGTGGTACCCCGTGCTTCTCCTCTCCTCCGCCGCACGCTAGGGTCTTCGCTCGAACATATCGCGATGATTCTCTATCGGGCTCGGATCAGCGCTTCTTCCTTTTTCATTTTCTCCAAACCATATCTCCCCATTTTCAAAATTTTCAAGTCTCCTCTTTTCAGTTAAAATTGAGAGAGCGCGTGCCAGTTAGTCAGGTTAGGTCAGGTCAGATCCCTCTAAATTCTCAAACTCCCCTTTTTAAATCACTCCTGGCGACGGCATTTACGCCAAAATAGCCAACTTATTAAGTTATCATTGGTTAAATGTTTTCAAAATCATGCAACCCCTTAAATTAATTCACGCCTCCGAGCTCTCCTGTCCAATCCCGGCTACCTACAGAGCATCTTCTAGCAATACACCACGTGGGCTCTGAACTTTTTCAGCGAAAATGGATTATTATGTGTTGACAGACATCTATCAGAAGCTACCCGTGCGAATCGCACCCAGGTCAAAGGTAAAGAAATAGAAGTCGTTCGTTCCTCGCAATGGAGTAATAACTTCTAGAATGGAATTCTACAAGAGAACTCTTGTCATGGAAATGGCAATAATTTTTGTCGGAAATGTTTAGAATTTTCGGAAACTGAGCCAATTCGGGTCAAAGGTTTCCTAATTAAAGTTTTACAGCTGCAGAAATGTGTGTGAATCAGAATTTTACCGACAATTTTAAGAAGGACATCCACGAATTATATCCACCGGCTGTTTTTAAAAGTGGAGAGAAAACAATTTTTTTTGCTTAGGTTTATCCGTTGTTTACAAGAAAGTAAAGAATTGAGAATTCTCAGGTTTTCTTCGCGGGGGGGGGGGGGAATGCTTAGCTTATGGCGGGATGTCTATTTTTTCCTGTAAAGGTTCAATGAACTCTGCTTTGAGACCTATCTTTACTGAACTTTTACTCAAATAAGATTTAAATATTTTCCCAAATAATAATTTCCTAAATCTTCATTTATTTAGCTGAATGCTAAAAGAATAAGATAAACAATTTTTGAGGGATGAAAATAAAATGTGAGAAGAATAATTAAATAAAATATAAAAAGAATAATCAATTAATTTTCATAACACCATGGCTGTGTATCAGACCCTTATCAATGCTGTAATTAATCAAGGGATACAATAATCGACTTAAAGAATAAAATAAAAATAAATAATAGTTAATTAACTCATCAATTATACACGGCTGTGTAGTTAATTAATTTACGACACACAATCTTCTAGAATTCCAACAGTCAATTTGAATTTTAACAACAAAATAAAAATGTTCCAATTAAGCTCTACATAATTAAATACCATCCCTTTTTAGCAATTTAGCAATTAAATATTTCAATTGAATTTTTAGTGATTTAACTAAACTTTACAATAATACAATTTAATTTTCACACCTTTTTAGAATTCAACAAATAACTATTCTAATTGATATTTAGTGATTTAACTAAACTTTACAACACTAGTTAGAGTAGTAATATTTCCTTTTGATGACATTTAATTTTTGGTTATTGCAGTTTTTACTGTTTTGGTATTTAATACTATTTTTTTTCTTAACTAAAAAGACAATTTTTATTGTGTTTTGTATTTTTGGATTTTGCATATTACCTTATTTGATATTATTAACTTTATAAATATATATATATATATATATATATATATATATATATATATATATATTTAATTTTTTTTTAAATATAAATCCTATAATACACAAAACACTCTCTTCATCTGCAACTTGATTTTTAATTAAAGTTAGAATATGAATTGTAATATAAGTTTATTATAAAGTAAAAGAGCTTCTTTTTTTCCGAACCATAATTCTTAAAGATTGTTGCAAAATTTGATTTAAACACGCCGGTACCAATTTCGGGGTAAATAAATAAAATGATTGAAATGCCTATACTATTTTCAGTCAAGTTAATAGAAAAGTTAAAGAAAAAATATTTTCTAGTATGGAATTATAGATTTTGATTAATAAAAATTAAATTAATCGGATTCGCAATAATAAATTTTAAATAATTTTTGGTTTAATTAATTTTCTCGAAACTTTTAGAAAAACCTCCCTTATATTTCATTATATATGCGAGAAAAATATGAAGGAAAATCTATTGAGCAGTTTTGTACTATCTTACAAACTATTTCTGAGAGAGTTTCACTTTTATTTATTTATATTTATACTTTAAGTAAAAAATTTTGACTTTAATTATCAGGAAATCATCGCCAGAAATTTTGATAACGTAGATATTGAATTACTTATTGAGGTTTCTTATTAATTAAAAACAATGTTTACATTTGCAGAAAAAGTTATTTTATCTTTAGTTTTGCCATTCCTATTGAATTCCGAATAAAAATTTCGCTTATCTTATAGTTACAGCTAACATGTCAATAGGAGGTGTAGACAGTCTCATCCAGATATTCTGTGGCTGAATCTTGAGAATAATTTTTGCCGCGAGTTCGCCAAATGATTGGACACTCCTTCGGAAATAATTGAAAAACTTATCAGGGTTTTGTCGTAAATCCTCAAGACGAATAAAAAATAACCCCTACTAAACCTAGAATCAACAAATATATGTACCCAATATCGTCTATTTTGTTTTAAAATATATTTCTTGGACACAAAGTACTCAAATGCAAAGCTATTTCTTTCGAAACGCCGTTTCCCGGACGCACATTCCCATTCCTTACTTGATTTTCAGTATGGAGTAAAATGGAACAATTTCATTGGTTAGCTCAGCCGCGCAATTCGCAAAGGGGTGACGTCACTAAAACGCGAACTTCGAATTTGCAGAGGTTGCTATTCGTTCTTTTCGGACTTAGCCATTACTGAATTTTCGTTTGTGTTTTATCGAGTGTCATTTCTTTCTTCTTTTTAAAATTTTTTATCTCGCGATAAAGATGAATTTGACGCAACATATTCGAAACTGATGATTTGCCTCCAAATTTTGAAAATGAAATTGTGGAGAGCAATGATGTAGTTACCATAAGATGCAACATAAAATCCATGAATGATATTAATGAGATGCAGTTTTGGCCACATTAAGAGAAAATTTGAAATTCAAATTTGACAGTGGATGGCTGTTTATAGCATATTAAATCGTGCTTAAACTACTCTGTAACAAATTTTATTGGCTTTATCTGCTAGTCATAAAATTTTTCTGAAGAATATATTAGATTTTGAGTTATGAATTTTTAAATAAATTAACCCAATTTGCACCAGTTTTGGCCACACTAATATTATATTTTTAACAGAAATTTTAATGAATTTTCAGAAAAATAAATCATTTTTATGCAATATGTATTTTAGTTCATTCTTTTCTGTTATTTTAAATGTGATTTTTTATGAATTTATAAAGATATGTAATAAAATTCACCTAAGCTGATTTTAGCTCCAGATTTCAATTTAAAAAAAAGAAACAGGAATGCAGAAAACAGATTAATTTGTTTTTATAAAATACAAACTGTATATACTCACATGAATTTTTTTTGATAAATTATTAAACAAAAAACGCCAGAGGAATAAACTTACATCGCAAATACTTGAAGCATAGGTTTTTTTTAAATCTTATGAATCAAGAACTTGCATTATTATACTCACTAACAATATCCACAAATATATATTTGCATAATTTTTAATTGCAACATTAATCAAATTCATCAGAATCATTTTTAAAATTAGAGCAATCCATGCACATAAAAGAATATTCCTCATCACTCGAGTCAGGCTCCTCAAGTTGAAATTTTCTAACATAAATGTGAGGTAAACATTCAAAATGGAGATATTTTTGACATTCCATTTTGAGTGGCTTTAACTGCATTAGAAATTTTAGATGGTGAGTTGCAAAATCTTTGTAGGGGAATGCTTTCTGCCGCCTTATTTTTGATTGGAGCCATTACTATGTAAAGTGAGAACAAAACGAAATTAGTTACTTTTATTTTAGAAACAAAACTAAATCAATAAATTTTATTTCAGGAACAAAAATACATATTTTTTTTTTATTTTAGAAACAAAACTAAATCGGTTGCATCTATTTTAGAAAAAAAACTAAATTAGTTGATTTTATTTCATCCAGATATTCTTAAATTTATGTAATGGCTAAAAACACATGATCATGCATTTAATTTTTTTACATGCCACATGTTTGAGAATCAGATTGAAAATGGTAAAATAAGGATTGTTTAAAGGGTTAGAATGCTTCTTATTAGTTAATTTGAAATTGCTCGTTAATTATTTGAAAAGCAGATGCAATGTGGCCAAAACTGGAGCATCTACCCTACATTAAATTCTTATGCTTGAAAGTACCGGAAACGGGGATATTCTTCATAATCCAAAATATTATTAAACTGAAAACATTGAGAAATGTCTTAGATGGCAAACAAATATACATGTTAAAATACTAAAGAAGATAAATCTCTTTATCTAATCTCGTTTCGAAAAACAGTCAAACACATGCCAAATTAAAATACAGTCGGAACTCTATTTAACGAACCTCTATTTTGCGAATTTCTCTATTTTGCGAACTTTTCCTTGGAACCAAGAGCATTTTGCGAATTTCTTCGTAAAATAACCTCCAAATAGCGAAGTGCATTCTCTATATAACGAACTTTTCTTGTGATGCAGTATTTTTTTCTGCCTATTTCTCAAAATATTTCTGAAAATTTCAAACTTATTCTTTCTTTTAACACATTTTATGGTGATCAATGACCTTGAACTGGCTTTACCAGTCCCCTAACTCGCCGAGAGCAGTAAAATCGCTGTCATTCTTTGCATTTCATCCAGGAAGTGCAACCTTTATCCACTCCCACCCCCTACTGCCCACTTCACTAGAAAAACTTTCAATATCCCCCTTTCACCCTCAATGGAGCTGTCCCGTGTCCTTGAACTAGTCTCCCGTTTTCTAGATTTTTGATCGGAGTCGTGCTGGTAATTTCGGTTCTTGTAGCTGGAAAATGTCAAAGCAGAAGTGCTTGAGCATCAAAGAAAAACAATGATGTGCCTATTGATGATTTTCTTTCACTTGATTCTGAAGCTGAATACTCGGAAACACTAACTGAATTGGATATTTTGGACAGTGTGAAAAATGAAAACAATACAGCAATTAATTGCGACGAAGATGATGAAGATGGAAATGATTATGATGCAGAAATCAACAAAACTTCGTACGCTTAAATGCTAAAATCATCTGAAACAATACGCCTCAAAGGGCTTTTGATGCATTGCAAAGACGTATTATGAGAGAAGACACTTTTTTATACAAAAAACTGAGACAAAATTAAAAGACTTTATCAGTAATTAAATCTATGACGCATGTGGTAATGTATGCTTAAAATTACTTGTTATAATAAATGCGATATTGTCATTAAAATTCATTAATTTTAATATAAAATTATTTTTGAAAATATAATGTATTCCCGGACAATGTTTTGTTTTATTCTAGTTTTCCTTGCAGATTTCTTTTTGATGGATAAGATATATAAAACAAATAGATATTAATTTACAAAATAAAGGTGCGATTATTACTTTTTAAATAATATTTAATGTTTATGAGTTTAAAAACTGTTTTGTGTAGTTTAAAGTATTTTAAAAGGTGAATCTCTATTTAGCGAATTTTCCATATAACGAACTTTTTTTCGGGATTTAGCGTCTTCGTTAAATAGAGGTCCGACTGTATATGCTACAATACTACCAAAGATAGAAGGTGAAAACCACAATGATTATCATCAATTATAACAGACTAGGATATATAGTAAAGTAGTATACAAAATAGAAGACAAAATCGAACTAATTCATCTTCTGTGATTTAGTAAACATAACGTATGAACTGATGCTTGCGTCTATGTTTAAAATTGCGCAGTACGGTTTCTATAAGCTATGCGAGTGCGCGTACGACGTTTCGGAGGAGTGGACCAATGAAATCGCTCAATTTTCCTCCATACTCAAAATCAAGTAAGGAATGGGAATATGCTTCCCGGACTGAATCCGTGAGATAACGTCCGTGGAAAAATCTTAGAAGGACTGATTTCCATTGTTGGTTTCTTGCTTTATTGCTTTTCCCTGGCTTCAGACCACAAGTGTAATGTATCTCATGTATCTCATGCCAGGTATTCCAGGGAAAGTTGAAGGTTGGAGTGACCCCGAAACCCTCGAGCGAAAAATATCGTTTGTCGTCCCCGAGGAGAATTTTATTGCAGTAGGGATCGCTTTTCTGTCTTTTAACTTCAGAGATTGTCAGCAAGATGTAAAAAAAGAGCCAGTATAGGTCTGTAAGCTAATATATCATGAAAAAAACCCATAAGAATAATGTTCTAAAACGATATTTGAATTTAATTAGAATCCAGCAGCATGTTAGCTGGATTAAAAAAAAAGCATTAAAATTTAATGCTGATTAAAAAATAGCATTAAACACTAGGGAATTACTTTAGCTTTTAACAATGGAAGAGAAACACGTAAATAAATATTTGTTTAGACAATTAAAAAGGTTTGAATTGGGTTGCAACAATGAAAAGTATTGTCTTATGCAGAAAATATATTAAAAAATTTATTAAAATTAGAGAAAAATTGCACGGAAATTTAATTTATGTCTTTGAAAAGTAAATATTTTACTCTTTTATATGGTATAAAACTAATTTTTGTGCTGTAATATTTTTGAAAGTTATTAAGAGAAAACGCTAACATTTCGCTTAATATTTAATTGATTAAAATTCTAATTAAAATTTCAAGAAAAAGGAATCCAAAGTACTCATTCCCACCCTCCAAATTATGTTTGTTCCGAATTGTTTAACTCCAAGTCCAGCAATCTGCCCTGTAGAGCGCCATCACACTTTCATATTCTCCTTTATTATGAGTAGAGATATCAAGTACAGAGGCTGTCCGCACATTTTTGAGGATTTCCTATGGTATTTTTAAGAATTATTTCACATAATTTTTATGTGTGTTTTAAATGTTCAGTTTGATAACCCTTATTCTTAACTATCTTCCTGCATCGTAATTTCTATGACGATAATGCTTTTTGTAGTATCGGAAGAGGTATTTTGTTCTCTTCACCTTAGAAAGCTTTCCAAAACCCCGAAATTTTGTTCGCATAAGGTGTTTTTAAAATTTTGGAAGCGCCGAATTCAACGGATGATACATCAGATTTCCATAATTGTTGCAGTAAACATATCACTCTCATTACAAATGAAGAAATGAATCCAACCGGATCAAATATTTTAGCAACAAACTTAAGGATATTTCGCTTACTACATTTAAAATATTGTAAAATTTTTACGATGCTTCCAATTTTAAAGAATTTTCTTAATATTTCAAATTAAGCCAAGAACTTTCATTTCACCATTATCATTTTCCGAAATAACATAATTTTCTAACGAAATTTTTTTCAAGTCTGTTAAGCAGCGGCGTACCTGCAATTTTTTGTCGCCCGGGTCGGACTTGCAAAATGCCGCTTTTCCATAAGTCATTTAAAAATCAAAATAAAAACAGAATTAAGAAAAAAAGACATTTTACTTTTAAAGTAACATTTCCCATTTCGCGTGACGATTCCTAAATCCTCACAAATTTCTTTCGCAAAACTGACTGCAGTGCGAACCAAGTCGTCTCTATTGGTAATTAAATAGAAATTTATAGTGGGACCAAATGGATTTAGAACCAAGAGGATTCTTTTATTGTCTGTGATTATGTTTAGCCACTGATCAATGTCTTTCCAAGCAATATCTCACTTTCTTTCTTCCACGTGTTTACAATCGCTTGATGCTAAATTACTTGTTGACTTAATAACTTCAGATTCTTTAAAAGTCGTGCAGTAAGTACAGTCGTATTTAAAAGTCGTGCAGTAGAAATGGTTGTCACGTCTTCTCTTTTATCAGCTTCAGTAACAACACCATTAACGGTTGTTGTCAGAGAAATGAATTCAACTGTACTAGAAGTCTGTTCTAAATGAGCGAGAAATAAATTTCAGTATAATTCCTTCTTTATTTTCTTCGATTCTACTCTGGACTTTTTCAATTTTCTGAAAACAGTACCATTTACTTTTTGTCGCTTCATTTTAAATTGAAAAAATATTTCAATTCAAAATAAATTAAATTGATTCCATTCAAATACAGCTTTTAAATATGGTGAAAATGATATTTGTTTCCGTTCGAAAAGAAAATAATTTTGAAATAAATTCTAAAACGAAGAATTTCACGTTTAAAAACAAACTAAATTACATATTCATATAAATATATTTTCATCTTTGGAGTTAATTTTCCGTTAATCTGATTACAGTTTTTTCAGTAGAATATTGTTGAAAAAAAGAAAAGCAACTCTTTCCATACATGAATAGCTAAAATTTGAAAGGGAAATATTTTTATACAAATTTTAAAAAAAGTTTTAAATTTTAACGATATTCTAATACATTTAAAACGTGTAGAGAAGAGTTGCCGAATTTGGACCGGCGGCGCCTAGATTGGATTAGTAGCATAACTTTAATTCTATTAAATATCTGAACCGCAAAATAGCAAAATAATGTTGTATCAATGTAAATTTGATCTATGAAGTCATTTTCATGAGAAAGCGCCACATGGTTACAGTTAGAAAACAACTGTTTAGATTTAGGCATAATCAATTAATTATTTTAACAAAAGACAAAAGGCCCTTTCTTAGTTTTAAAGTAAGTAGCAAATTGTATTATTATATCCTCAGAGATAGGAAATATATTTGGCTATAATTTACTACAATAAATTTGATAAAACAGTTTAAAGATAAGATATGGGGAATTCTTTTTGTTGCTGTTGCCTGGATTGTATCGTAAGTTGCATAAATTGGGCCTTTCAAATCAGAGGGAGTTAGCTTGAACTACAGGAATAACTCAAAGAAGCCACACAAATAAGTAGAAAGAAACCCAATAAAAGGACACTAAAGCCATCAGAAGTTGGATGAAAGGGAACAAAAACTAAGTATACTTCGTAATTATTTGCTAGAACACAAATGGAGAAGTAATATAGGCATAAAATGTTATACTTGTGCCCAGGTGTGAATTTTAGAATAAAAAAACATTTTACCTTTAGTTTTGCTTAAAGAAATTGGTGGGCCGATTTTGGAGACCAGTTTCCTTATTGGACATATGACACAATTTTTTAAAGCTATTTATTTTACTACTTGAAAGTGCATTCCATTAAAAAGTTAATTACATTGTTCTGAACAAACACTGCAATTAAAAATTCACTACTTTTTTCTTTCTTAAGATTACTTTACAGTAAAAAATGTCTAGGTTTCCAAATTCGGAAACCTTCCCCTATATTTATATTTTTTGAAATTTCAACTTATACTCAAAACAAATTGACTTTTGTTCTGACACTGAAAGAACAATATTCCTTATATATTGCAACCAAGAAGTTAATATCATTAATTCTGAAAGTAAAGAAACCAATTCGAATACTTCTTTTAAGTTAATGAATAAACATTAGTTTTGTTTCTGATTCTTAATTGTTATTTTTCCTTCATTTCAGAAAATTTAAAAAAGTTTTTCCGTCCGATTATCTGGAATTTCGAATTACCGGGGTTCTATTGTATAAAACTTTGCCCGAATGTCTCGATCTACCGCCCCTTTCAAATTGCCGTCCCCCGCCTCCCTTCAGTTTTTCCACTGCTGTTGAGTTAGTTTGAAACTTTTTTAGATTCAGTCGTGCTTCGCGGAAAATATTAATTAATTGCGTCAGTGAAGAGTATATATGCCTTTTCCAAAAAACCCCACTATAAAGTAAATCGTCTAAATAAACAGAACTCTCAAGCATTCCATAAACTTCATTTTCCCTTAAATTTTTTAATGAGATGCCTTATGGTTGCGATTAAAATAAAGTGACTGCAAATTACTTCACTTGGTACGAGAGTCTTTCTATAACACTAAATCTCATTATCATTGTCTCTGTCAAAGTACAAAAACCGCAGAAAGTCTCTTTTACTTTCCTTTATCCAAATTTCAAAAATACTATCTCAATAACGGCGGAGGAAGTAATTTCATGCTTTCTGAAACCCATTAATAAATATAGAATGTTCTGATGACTTTACTCTACGACATACCCCTGACTCCAGAGATAAAGATGCCCAGTTTGTAGTTTGGGTGGTTGTGCGAAGTAGAATCTTTTTATTGAAGGACTGCATCATTAACTGGGCTTGCTTTGGATTGTCCGAAATCCCACACTGAATTCATAACAACTCTAGTTAGATAAAGATTTCAAAGTCTTTGGCAGTCTATATAAATTCACAGGCTGTCTCAGACATCTTTGGTACCGCAGCGACCCTGAAACTCAACCCCCGTAAAGAGATCCTGTTGCACCTTTTCTATTCGCTGTGGTTTCAACAACGTAGACACCAAAACACACCCCTTGCCAGAATCTGAGCTCCCCATGTTCGGTAATGAGGGAAGGAATGTACCTCTTGGTGTAGCGGGAGTCACTTAACACAAGGTCCTGCATGGTAATACACGGCCATTTGTATGTTGCTCTCTCAGCTGTCAATATAACGAGTAAACTGTCGATTATGCAAACAAAAGAAACGGCGTGTTTCGCTGTACACTTTAATAAATTTATGTAAGGGATCATGAGTAATCAATCATAAAGACATATAGAACTGATTAATTATAAAATATAGAATAATAATAGAATACATTCATTCTATTACTATTCTTGCTTACATACTTGCTTAATTATAGAATAAATGCTATTCTTGTTGTGTGCAGAGAGGAAGTAAACAGTTCTCTCGTGGCAACTTAACACACTTAAATTTTGTAAATTATTATACTTTCTTTTTTTCAGTATGTACTTATTCTAAAAACCGACAAATGAAACTGAGAAAGATCAAAGGACTTTCAAAAAGCTATTAACACTATGCGGTTTCAAAGTTTGAACTAATATAATTATTAAGCTGAAAATTTAATTTCTTTTCTTCTTGTTGAGGAATTTTGGATAGATATGACTTACATAGCAATTATATTTTACTTTGCTTCATTAAGCGAATGGTTCATTTGAATTCATTTAAAATTAAATCTACATTAATTTCGTACCATATCACTTTGTTTATGGAAGTCATTCTTATAAATTACAACTTAAATCTTTTTTTTCCTAAAAAATCTATTTATTCAGTTCCGTATCTTCAATTTTAATTAATTTCGCTGGATAGATATAATTCAAAATATCTAACTCTAAGAATTTTAAACATGCAAAGTAAATGAAGTTTAAATGAATTATTACTTCATTTTAGAGGGCGAAACATTTACTCACCGAAAGCAAAGCGCTATGTATAAATTAATCTCTGAAAATAGCTCAAGTATAAGAATAGATGCGCAATATGTATTCATATATGTCGGGTAGGCCTTCTGTAACTCATAAAAGAATATATGCTGAAATAAATGAACCATTCTTATACACGAACTTTTAAATACGTGTAAATACTGGTTTTAATTCGATCAATTATCAATTATTTTCGCATAAAAAATCATGTAAAGTTTATTTCTAGAAATTTCTCATCTTTCTGAAAAAGGAATATAAGTAAATAACGCAATTTAGCTGAAGTATGCGTCCTTCCACACTACTGTGTAACTAAAAATTAGTAAAAAAAATAGTTACTTAGATTTTTAACTTCATCAGAAACCTATTTTACAAATCTTCAAATCTTCGTAAAAATTGGAAATATTTTTCAATATGTCAAAACAATTATAATCTTCAAAACATAACTAATAGGTTTTTATATTAGCATGTAAATTTATAAATGTTATCAATTTATAAATACATGAATAACAAATTCAGACGTTTTGAACTTATTTAAGAAAATACATCTGCCCTTAAATAAAAAAATTGTAATTGTCTAAAATTTTCAAAGTAATAAAAAAACGGTAACACAATTATTAGGCTCTTTTATTAGAATGTAAATGCTTATAATATCGTAATTAAAATAACTCCAGGAATCCAAAATTTCTGATTATTCGAAGATATATATATTTTTAATTTTCTGAAACAGTTTTAGAGGACCAGCGAAAGTGGTCTCCCATAAACTTTCTCGTATACTTTCTAAGTGGAGAGTCGTCAAAATTTCGAGTTTGTATACTTCGTATACGAGAAAGTGAAACAAACCTGAAATCAAATATCTGTTGACACGTTAAAAAAATATTACTTTGAAACAGGTGTGATAAAATAGGCAATGCAATGAATGATAAAGCGAAAATTCTGCTTTGGAATTGAATTCCCAAGATAACAATTTATACTACCACAACCATAACAATTGCAAAAGCGCGTGAATAAAAGACTTGTTGAAATAATGAGAACAGTTTGAATTTTATTTACAACAATAAAAAAATTGTTACAATTTATGTTTGAAAATATTATTTATTGTTGTAAATAAAATTTACAACAATAACAGATTGCTACCATTACGCATGCGCATAAGAATCGGATTAAAAGAAATTGAATATGTAATTTGAACGCCTCTTTTTGACGGATTTGGCCCAAAATTTTATACGGGCCTACATTTATGACGATAAAACTGTGTACCAAATTTTATCCATTTGGCTATTCAAGTTTTTGAGTTATAGTGTTCACATGACCGCGGACATACAGACAGACGGACTTCCCGTTGATGGATTTTGTCCAAAATTTGATAGAAACCTACAAATTATGTTTAAAGACAACATACCAAATTTCATTCCCGTAGCTCTAAAAGTTTTCGAGTTATCGTGTTCACAGACAGACAGACATGATTCCAAAATTGTGTTTTTGGACTCAGGGAGGCCTAAAACGTGGAGATTCGTCAAAATCTCGAGTTCGAATTTTTTTTACGGCTACAATACTTTCTCTTTCTATACTTCGTATACGAGAAAGTAAAAATGAAAGGGGAAATAACAATTACGAATCCGAAACAAAACTAATGTATATTCCTAACTTAAAAGAAGAACTCGAATTGGTCTTCAAGAATGAATGAGCATCTTAATGAGTAGAAACAAACTCAGATATCTCTTTTCACCCTCAACTTGTTTACCTCTGTACCGTAAGAATTGCCGCGTGCTCTTCCCGTGCACCTTCACAGAGCACAAAGAGTCAAAATCTACTGCATTTTGTATATCAAGAGTATTTTATCGTATTTCCCGGTAATCCGAATCCCCCGAAATCCGAACAAAGGTCTTCCCCAATTAGTTTGGATTCCCTGAGTTTTATTATATAGCTTTATATATATATGTACTGTAATAAAATGCTGCTTAATTGAGAAAAATCACACGTTTATTTTTGTGTGCGTAGTTTACAAAATTTTTTTAAGCAGAAATGCCGAAAAAATTTATTGTATTTTTAGGATACTGAAAATGGAGAAAATTAACCCGGTAAATATAATTTTGCTATACATTTGAATACCATTACATGTTCATGAATTTGCTTCAGCTCCTAAATGCATATCAAACAAATGCTCTTATTTGATTTTATTCTACAATAAAATCTGACACTGTATATGGTTATTTTTATTTAATGTACACCTTAGTACCAATGAGTGATTTTTTTAAACTGCCACATATTCTCAAATATATCACTATAAATAAGATTTTCTAGTTAAAGTCATTTGTTTCCAGTAAAATAATTTTCATCTTTTAAAATAATAAGCTTAGGTAAAATCGATTACACTTAAACTCTTCAAGTTATTAATTCATGTGTTGCTAAAGAAATTAGCGCCGAATGAATAATAATTTTAAAAACAGACAAAACAATATTAAATCAGTTAAAATCTATTAAGAAAATTTTCCATTTCTTAGGAAAAATAAGAGGTTTACAAGAGCATTCTGGATAAATCTTCTTGTGTAAAATCCTATCAAAATGGTCCCTTTAAACGCAAAAGATCCACCATCCCATGACATGTGTAAGTAAAGCCTCCCGATTCGGATATCTCAGAGATGTGCTCCACCTCCCGTGAAGGACATCTTGTCGCTGTAGAAAGGAGAAATAAGGCGGATATTCGATTTCCTGTGAACGTCCTTTGTGTGTGCATCGGCGTCGCCGCGACCGCCTTTGGAGATCGGACCCTCCCGTAAAGTACGTACAGAGGGAGGTCCTTGGGAGTAGGGTGTGCTGTGTAGGTTGTTGATTCACTAGGATCGGCTTGGAGCGCGAACGTCGTTGGAGTTCTATCCGCTGTGTGAACTAGTAAGCTGTTAGACGCCGAGTGGTAGGTTGTTGTTGATCCATTGGGAACGACTTTAGAGCTTCGTTCGCAGTGCGAGCTAGGAAGCTTGTGAGCTGAGCGCTATTGAAAGTGCAGTTATTGTCGTTGCTAGTTATTTGCTGACTGTTTGTGTTGTTAAATATCAAAGTGCTGAACTGTTATTACCTTTGAATTGTTGTCTATTTGCATTGGTAATCTGTGCAAGAACTATTGTTTCCTGTACATGTGCTACATGTTTTCCTGCATATTTGTAAATAAACCTTCATTCTCCATTATCCTGCTTGTTGGACTGTTTAAACCATACACCCATAGTAAGTCTTTTGCAACATTATTGTGCTTTTATTGCGTTTTTCATTTTATTTTACGTTTTATACTCTTTCATTTTTCGATTTATGCTCTTTCTCTGTTTCTCTCTCTCTCTGTAAATATATATATATATATATATATATATATATATATATATATTTAACGTAGGGTGGTTTTGGGTTCTAGTGTTCATGATCGGTGAAGATATGCAGAAATTTTCCGGAAGTCGTGTCATGAGAACCATTGCAATGGGTAGCCTCCCTATAAGGAATCTACCTAAAAAGCAATGCCGGAATGGCGTGCCGCCACCACTACACCCCTGATTGCAAAATTGGATAACAACATGACCGAAGTTTTCCACTCATATCTAAGAAAAATATACAAAATTATTACTGTTCTTATTAAGTCGATTGCATAAGAAAAAAAACCGTAAAGAATAATAAAGATTGCATTTTTTGATCTGGAAAGAGCTCACATTTCTAGGAAATAAATCGTCTCACAGTACTAAACTTTCTCCCTTGGTTGAAATATAATATTTTGAGATAAAAAATAAATGTTAATATTAATAATTTGTTTCCACATGCAATTATATATCATCAGAATACAAGCAATACACAAATAAATACTAGAATTACGAACAATAAGCTTAACTTTATTCATTTTCTCTTATTGGCGAAACACAAAATACATTTTGTTATATAAAAGTAATCAGTGTCTTCAAGTCGGGGGCTGTTCTTCCATGCACACCGAGGGAGAAATTACAATTTAATTCATTTTAGATACCTAAATCTAAGAATTATAAAAAAGCAAAAGAATCCGGCGAAGCCTGCTAATTTTGTAACTAATTTTTTAAATTTATTTGCTACCTTCTAAAGTCCCAGATACTTTTAGTTCCACCCCTTCCGAACACACTTATAACTTCCAATCGCAGCTACTGATTGTAATAATAAGGATATATAAAGTATTTTTAAGCGTTTTTCGTCAGTTAAAAATATAACAGAGCAATATGTCCTAGATTAGAAAACGTGTATGTTTCCTTTTTTTTCCTAGTCGATTTCTTGAAGATTTTTGTCTAATAATTAATATTTTCATACACTCATAATAGGTTTTAAACCCCCTAAAATCGATTGTTCATTTAATAAAAAGGAATAAAACACACAAAATATTTGATTTGGGCTTTTATACAACAAATAAGGAATTAGAGAAAGGTTGAATTAGAGCAAAATTTTTTCAAATTTATGAATATTTTTCATACTTTCGACACCTCAAGAAATGCTCCTACAGCCATAACATTTCATTTTTGGCCTTTTTGCAGAAGAAGGCAACTTTTCCGCGCTGTTACAATTTTTAAAAAACAAAAACAATTTTCGTTCAACCCTAGTGTACATTATGCTTAGGATGGAATAATTAACTGTAAAAGCTGAGTAAAAGTACGACGCAATTAATTTTGTCACTATGACATTTGAAATGCAAAATGCCATTGCAACACCGAAAGTAAATGGTTGAATTTACAATAAAAATTTATTTTTTAGCGGAAGTTTCACTGAAATCAATGTTTTTGAAAACAATATAATATTCTTAACGAAGATTAGGGAAAGCATATTTTCGAACAATTTCATTACATTCTTTGGAAATAAGTTTAGAAGGAATTTCTGTTGAAGAAATTAATATATTGTGAAATTAACCAGGGCTTTATACAAACGAATAGCATTAGCTATAAACGTCAGTTAAGCAAGAGAGAAGGAAACAATCGATATATTCCGTATGACTCAGCTTAGCATATTTACATCCCGTTTCGAAGCATCATGAGGGCAATTTTTGAATGAACCTCGTCATTTTTGAGCCGTTGTCAAAGGAAGTGGGCAACGCCTAGGCCACACACCCTCTCCAAGCATTGCGCACCGCGCCGACGGGAAAGAATTTAGTCATGATGGATTTCACGTGCACCAGGACCGCTCACACGGCGTTTCTTCAGTAGAATCGGGATTCGAACCTGTAATCCTGAAGTTGAAAATTTACCATCATTCCACCACGGCCGCATACTTCATGAGGCTTCATCGACATCTTTTGCTTTCAACTTACCTGAAAAACCATGACAGGGGCAACAGTGTTCACTCTAAAATGCAGTTCCAAGTTTTCGGAAGTCAAATGAGGAAACTCCTGAGTTTCTAACACTCCGGCATTGTTCATCAGCAGGTTGAGGCCTCGCTATTTCACTGTTTCCTCGACTGCATTTCTGGCGGCTTCTCTTTCTTCTGGGTTGGTGACGTCTGGAAAAAAAAATAGAATTTTTTATAAGTTGTTTTATTTTAGGTATATTAACCTCCCCTATTTGAAGACACGAGGGCTACTTGGGGACAAGTCTCGTCGTTTTGAATTGCGGTCGAATGACGAGGACGGCACCTGAGCTGGCACCGCCTTATACATAAATATGCACCACACCAGGTGAGAAGGACGTTTGATCCAAAGTATGATTTGGCTTGCACCAGGCCTACATACACGGCTGATTTTCTTTGTAGTTAGGTTTCGAACCTGTAATCCTCAAAGGCTGCAGCCTAGACCTTACCACTAGGCCACCACGGTCCTCACAGGAGGAATAAAGACATGCACATAACGCAGCGTAGGACTGTGTGCATTTAGAAGATGACATGAGCAGTTATATTTGTCATGTGACTATGATGTCATATAAAATTATTCTTTAGACAAGAATCAGTGTTTCGAGATAAATGATCAACTATGAAAATAAAAAATAAATACATATCGGATAGAAAATCTCCGTTTAACAAGCAACACCACCTCTCAATTTTTCAAACTTGATTCTTGAATTTTGAAACATCTAGTTTGAAGAAGAGACCGCATGTTCCTACCAGATGTGAAAAAAAAACTAGAAATATTCGTTATTCGTTGCGAAAAATTCAATTTTTTCTTCATTTTAAAAACTTTGAAAAATTGAGGTAGGTTGTGTTGCTTGTTGAGCGAAGATATGTTACGTATATTTTTGTATATAAGAAATAATGAAAACATTTTAGAATAAGTATGAGTATGAGTATAAAGCAGCTTTTATTCCCCTCGAAGTTATAATGTTTATCTGAATTTAAAATTACATTTTATTTCGTATTAGAACTAATATAGTGCTTAGTAAAAAATACCACGAATGCTGATAGCACATTCATAGCACAATACCATGGTAAATTTTGCATCATGAAGTGCTGTTTTGGAGAAGAATTTACTTAGTAACCAGAAGTAAAATTTATTTTTATTTGTTTCACTTGTAATTAAATTCTCGCTTGCTGTAGAAAATGAAAAATTTATTTGAATAGCACTTGAGTTAAAAAAAATGTAGAGACAACCATAAAATGATAAATTCAGGGCCGGCCGCAGGGGGAGAGAACTGTGTGAGCGCACTATGCCCCGCGTTTCTAAAGGCCCCGTGCCTCTGGCTGATTATTCAAAATGAAAATGTTTCATTTTTTATTTGTTTTAATCCGAATATACATATATTTAAATATAATCACACGATTTCTCCACAATTCATATCGACCAATCCAAGACAAGTTTTTGGGTTTAGAATCTCATTACACAGACGACTAAAGAGTGAGAAAAGTAAAAACAATCTGTATCATTAGCTTGTGTTATACTGGCAGATGGTACTTTTTCATCACTAAATGGAGAAATAAATAAAATATTCGAATTGAAAAGGAAGACAAATGTTTAATGCGATATGTTATTGAAATTTATTGAATTACATATTTCATTGTTGTTTGTTGTAATTATACAACTAAAAAGTGTTCTTTATGTTTTTTAATAATATTGTTTTTCTTCAACATTTGGGTCGTTGTGTGAAATCATCATTTCTATTTATCTTAAAAAATACAAGATGAAAGGATTTATTCTTTGGCTAAAAAAGGTAGAAAGGAAATAATAAATTTAGATAAGAATGCTAGGTATTTCACAGTTTTATAAGATTGCACGCCAGACCTAGGCCACTAAGAAGATTTGTTATTTTAAGATATGTTAATGAAGTTGACTCTGAAAGTGATGCGAGTGTAGTAGAATGATTTATTTGTTTCTAAACTGTGAAAGACTCGAAAGGAAAAAGGTTATCGGTCAAAATTAGCCAAGAGTTATTAGAAAAATAAAGAATTAGATTTAGGGAACTGATGGGACAGAGGTAGTATAAGGGATCTAATATGAGAGGTTTTATAAAACGGCGTGCAGAAGCTCTTATCACGCAAAAGTATTCCAAATCACAGTAAATGCTCCGCGGAACTCATAACTAGAATTTTATTCTTGGAGGAAATCCTGTTCTCTGTAAATTAATTTTTTGTAACTTAAGAAAGCATATATAATATGACACGCTGAGATATATTAGAAGAGCCTCTCAGATATTTTATTTCAAAACCCCTTTCAGAAATAATGTGGGGATGTTCGTGATACCAAGTATCACTATTTTCTCTAGCTTTTAATGTTCTTTATAAGCATACTAGTGTCACTAAAACAAAATCCAAAGAATCGAAAATAAAGTCTCTTTTAAATCGAATTTTTTTATTGACTTTGGTTATTTGACATGACATACAGAATGAAGTAAATATTGTGAGCCAGATATTTCAAAATTCTAATACAGTTATCAATCCTGCATATTCAAATTTAAAAGGCCTTTAAAAAATTTTTGAATAGTTTCGTGCATCATATTTTCTTTTAATAACTTCAAAGGAAATATTGGAAGAGTACGTTGAAATTGACGCCTGAATGTAAAAATCAAAGAACTGGATGAAAAAAACAGTTTTGATTTGAAGGATTCGATAAGCCTATTTTATCCGGCGAAGAATATTTCCAAATTCAATATTTATTAGTTATAATATATAGAGCCATTTTTTCTTTTCAGAAAAGATTCGAAATTTATCACGAATATGAGATATCATGAGTTTTTTCATAATAAGAATAATATATTCACAAACTGAATGAAGACTATCTTCTTAAATGTTGCAAAGATTTAATGCGATTTTGCAAGACGATAAGAATCGGTTTGCTTTATTTGATTTATTTGATTAAATCAAAATATATCGTCTAATTTTGCCTCTTAGGCTCATAATATTATTACAATATCTGTTTAAATATAGTTTATTTGAACTGTATTCTAATTTTGTGATTATTCTGAAAATATAATGACTTTACCAATGACCGCATTTAGAAAAGTCTTTCTCGTGATTGAAGATAATAAAAAAAAAATATTTGAAATTTAACATTTAACAAGAATTATCTGTCTCTTAAGTTATTCAATGTATCGATCCGAATTAGACGCACAATTAAGTTGTGATTTTGCTTTAAATGAATTTCCTCTAAAATATGTAAGAAAATTAAACAAAAATGAAATTCTGTAATTTTAATCTAGTCAGATGCATTCTGAGTTGTATTTTATAAGTTTATGAAGCTATTATTTTTGCTATTTGATTTAATAATGATTTTAAGGGTGATTAACCCTCTGAGCGCCCAATTATCTTGCACTTTTAGCTATCAGGTTAGAAAACTTAGCTTTAAAGTAAATTAATCTATCTTTTTTGCATTTAATTATATCTCTGAAATCTTAAGAACACTTTATCCGTGATTGTTTAAGAAAATGTACATATAAATACGAGCTATCCGCTTTTGAGCTGAACATGAAAAAAGTAAAAAGGCGTTTGGGCCGCTCAGAGGGTTAAAAAGTTAACTTTATAAAAATATTTTAATTATTTATCATTTTCATGTATCACTTAAATACTTAATATCTCATTTGGGCAATATAATAAGTAACAAAATGCAAAAATGATTATTTTGTAAAAGGAAATTTGTTTCAAGGCTCCACAAGTCAACTTTGCAGTAGAGGAAAAAATGAATATAAGAGTTAGAATTCAATGAAGTTTCTTCTATAAAAGATTAGAAAAATAAAACAAATAAAAAATAGACAGATCATCATTAACAATATTCATGATATTAAAAACTAAATTTTTAAAATAAGTTCCTCGACTTTTATGAACTAGCATTTGTTTTACTAATAGTAGTAGTAGTCTACAAGGACTACACAAAAATAAACTGTTTTAGATCAAACGTGTGTTTATTTCCTTGACACCAACACATTCAAAACAACAACGAGAAGAAAGCAAAAACGTTTTGTTTACGTGATACAATTTTAGAACAGACGGAGTTAACAACTTCAAACTCGGTATAAATATGCGCAGTCAACGCTCACAAAGTGATCCTTGCGTTGACATTAATTTCAACAAAACTTCCGTGAACTCTATTCCTTCACATAAACCAGTAGGACTCGTATTTCTCAGTAACGCTATTATATGAGCCGACAGACAGATATGAAATGGATATATTTTCTCTCATATTAGTCAGTCCTACGTGGACAATTCATTGATAGTCTTGGTTTTTGTTATATTTTTGAGAATGCAGACTCGTAAAAATATCCTTGAGGTTACAATAGGGTTTCATACTCAGTTAATGAATGAACAAAGCCACAGCGAAGGTAGTCACTAATATGACGAGTGTCATTAAGTTCCGATGAGACGAATAAAAGATTCAAGCACTCACCATGGTGCATCTAAATATCTAACTACCCTCACTATTATTTGTTTGTGAACATTATTAAATTTGTTTAAACTTGACTCGATGTATACGAAGAAAGTTAACATTTAAATTAAGAAAACAACTTTTATTTTGTCAAACATTATTTAAATAAAACGATTAAAAATAGAATTAAATTAAGGTAACAACGTTGGTCAACAGCTCGTTGACTGGAAGTTGACAGGTGCAGAGCGAGAGACTTCTGTCCTTCCTTCTTTGTATGTAGTTGAAGTCATTTCGGCGCAAGCGCAAAAAGCGCGATCTGTTGCCACATGGGTCCCCCCTTCCAGTCCGGAGGATGAAGTTAAGAACTTGACTGAAATGGGGTTGTTAAACGTATTCTTCAACCGGAACTTGTGACCACTGAACCAGAGGCAGGATTGCTTCGATGATCAGGAAAGGATGAATGTGGGGATGATTGATCCACAAGAAAATATTCTGGTTTCAACCGGTCTATAGAAACTGTTGCTTCTTTACGGTTAATCTCGATGCAAAAGAATTTTTTCTTCCGCCGAAGTACCTTATATGGACACGGCTGCTCTAAAGGTCTCCTGATGGTGTCACGACAAATGAAGACATGCGATGCTGACTGAAGATCTGGATGCACAAACGAATGATCATCGGATGAATGGTGCGAAGCGCTCACAGGACAGAGCTTTCTTGCAAATGTGCGCAAATTCTGTACAAGGTCTGCTTCGGTGAGCATGCGGCTGAGTGGAGCAGAGTCCCTGATAAACTCACCAGGAAGGCAAAGACACTGTCCGTAGACCAATTCAGCCGGTGAAACTCCAACGTCATCCTTCAGGCAAGCACGCATTCCAAGGAGAATAATGGATAATAACTCAGACCAATGCATTGAAGCATGGTATTTAATAGATGCTTTCCGCTGTCTGTGCATTCACTCCACAAGTCCATTGGCAGCCGGCTGAAAAGCCGTGGTTCTAGTTTTTCAGGAGCTCAGGAACTTAGTCAGAGCCTGAAAAAGATTGCTCTCAAAATTAGTGCCTCTGTCCGTTGTTAATATTTCTGGAATGCCAAACCGTGCAACCCGACCGTCATAGAGAGTCCTTGCAACTGTGTCCGCCAGCTGGTCACTCATCGGAAAGGCTTCAGGCCACCTGCAAAACCTGTCAATAACAGTTAGTACAAATTTATTACCATTAAACGGGGCAAAGGTCCCACCAAATCAATGTGTATGTGACTAAATATCGCTTTAGGCAGTCTGAAAGATCCCAATGGAGCTTTAGTGTGCCGCTGAATTTTCGACTTCTGACATGCAACGCAACATTTGCACCACATCTGAATATCTTTATTCATTGAACTCCATACAAAGCGTGTTTTGAACAAATCAGTCGTAGCTTTTATAACAGGATGTGACAAGCCATGTAATAAATCAAAGACTTTCTTTCAGAAAGATACTGGAACATATGGCCTGACTCTGTCAGTTGAAAGGTCACAAAATAAAAATCGCTCTGATGACGGTAAGCTCAACTGCTTAAATTTCAGACCAGTGCCAGTTTCGAGAAGAGATCGCAACTCGCCGTCGGCATAAAAACCAATCCCACTATAGACGCTTATGGGGAGTGTTTTCGATCCCAATATTTGGCGATATTTCGCTTTTTTGGCGAGAAATGTTTTGTAAAGTTTTTCTATTTCGACGACGACCGAGAGATGCAATCTGTTATAAGGATGTAAACATTTCTACTTTGTAGTTTTGTGTGTGTGTGTATGTGTGTGACTTAAAGTAGAATGAATTCCTTCCTGAGTGTCTAAAAGTTGAAAATAATTTGTAATTAGTTGTTAATTGTAAATAAAGATGGAAGGTTTTCTAAGCACGTAGAAGAAAAAACTCAGTTTCGCGCCAATCAAAGTAAACACGGAAACCCTAGCGGGCACAATTATCAACTTGGCGTGGTAAAAGACATTCCCATAGGCGCCTATAGTGGGATTGGTTTTTATGCTCGCCGTCGGAATCCTGAGCGGTAGCCATTTTATTAAAATCAATAGATCCCGGACCAGTTATTGCTGAAATCCGTGAAAAAGTATCTGCTACCAAATTAAAAGAGCCAGCTATGCAACGAATGTCACAAGTAAATTGACCAATGAATTCCAAATGACGAATCCGCCTTGGTGAATTCTTTTCGTGGTTTTGTTTGAAGGCAAAAGTGAGCTGTTTATGATCCGTAAACACTACAAAATCACGACCTTCTAAAAAATGCCGAGAGAACTTAATCGCAAAATATATTGCTAACAGTTCACGATCATACGTGCTATATTTGCGTTCTGCGGGAGTTAACTTCTTAGAAAAAAACACCTAGGGGTTCGGAACTACCATCGACATGCTGCTGCAAAACTGCCCCTATTGCATTTTCCGAAGTATCTGTTACCAATGATAGTTGAGCGTTACATTTAGGATAGGCTAGGATAGTAGACTGTACTAACAAATCTTTACAGGCCTGAAATGCTGTCTTCGCCTCAACTGCCCAAGAGATCGCACTTTTGACCTTTTTAGCTTTGCCCTTGACCAAATCGTTTAAGTAAGCCTGCACACCTGCTGCGTGTTTCAAAGACCTGTGGTAAAAGTTACGCATAGCGAGAAATCTACGCAACTCATCAACAGTTTTAGGTAAAGGATATTCGATTAATACTTAACTTTATCTGGCAAGGGGGAAACGCCGCTAGATGAAATTTGAAATCCCAAAAACTCTAGAGTTTCCTGGCCAAATATACATTTACCAATGTTTATTTTTAAACCATAATCTTTGAGCCGCTGAAAAACCTTTTCAAGGGCTAATTACTGTTGATCCTCATTTTTGGAAATAAAATATCGTCCAAACAAGCATAAGGAAAATCAAGGCCCAACAAAACCTGATCAATGAACCTTTGAAACGACTGTGCTGCATTTTTAAACCCAAAAGTCATACTTGTGTATTCAAAGAGACCAATTGGAGTTATAACAGCAGTCTTATGACTATCAGAACTTTTAATCGGAATCTGATGACACGCTTTAACTAGATCTATTTTGCTAAATGCCGTCTTCCCATCTAAACCATGTGAAAAATCATGTATGTGTGGAAGGGAATAGCGATCAGACATTGTAATTGAATTTAATATATGGAAATCTCCGCAAATTCTCCAATCTCCGTTTTGCTTTTTAACGAAGTGAACGGGACTAGCATAATCACTGTTTGATGGCCTTATAATCCCTTGTTCCATTAAAGTCTGAAATTACTCCCTCAAAAATTTAAGTTTCTCAGGATTTAAGCGTCTGGCTTTAGAAAAACTGGTGGTCCTCGAGTCTCAATGCAGTGTTCAACGTTATGAGATGCACCAACGTTACCCGACACTGGAGTTAAAAGTTCAGGAAACTTGCTCAAAATAGAGTGCAGTTGATTAGAAATCAGCGTCAAACCCAAAGAATGACCACGCGCTTTTACTCCCATGGAATTCAAGTGTGTAAGATTATCAATAACTCGTCGGTTTTTTACATCTATAAACAGACCAAATCTTTCCAAAAAGTCACTACCCAAAATTGGATGCGAAACGTCCGCGACAATGAAATTCCAAGAAAATTTCCTACGCAAACCCAAATCCAGGCTTAATGCCTGGGTACCATAGCTCTTAATTACTGAACCATTTGCAGCATACAAGACAAAGTCTTGCGGAACAGTAAAATTTGTTAGCCCTCGAAGAAAAGCAACTTACAGCTGCGCCGCTGACAATCAAGAAACGAAAACCCGTGCTTTTATCGTGAATAAACAAGCGACTATGAGCTAGGCTTCGGTCCGCTGTCGCCGAAACAGCAGAACCCTTCAGATTTCCTGAAAACTACATGGCTTCACATATTTAGTGGCCTTTTCGGAAAATCGACGGTGATACCAACAAAGCAGGTTAGGATTGTCCGTACGAGTATGCGATGAACGTCTAATCCAGGTATTCGAACTTTCGCGTTTATTGATCTTCGCTTGCCTAAATCTAGATCGCGTTATCCGCTTGATCTCTGCACGCAGATTAGCAACTTCTTCTCTAAGTGATTAAAGCTCTGAATTTTCAGACGCAACCGAGTTAACCTCAGGTCTAAAACTCGAAACCGCTTTAACTTTATCGGCAATTTGTGATAAACCATCTAAACTGTCTTTCGAAACAGATAAAATTTTCTGTATAGAAGTCGGAAGTCTTTGCATCCAAATGGACTTAAGCACATCATCGACTATGTTTCCTGCGGCTAAATTCCTCATCTCCTGCAACAAGCGAGATGGCTTACCATCGCCCAACTGCAAGTCTTGAAGGAGAACCCGCAATTTTTTACTCTCAGATTGAGAGAAATGACTTAAAATTCTAGTTTTAAGAGCATCATACATAGCGTCGCTAGGAGGGTTCCGTACAATATCCGCAATACACGAAAAAACTTTCGAATCTAAAGCTGCGTCTACTGTATGAAATTTCGTTTCATCAGCAGAAATACCGGTAAGCTTAAATTGCGTTTCCAATTGAATAAACCATAACTCAGGGTTGGTTTCCCAGAAAGGTGGAGCACGAACAGCGACACTTGCCCTCTCAGAATCCATTGTGAAGAAGGAAAGTTAAAATTTTCAAAATACGAAATGTCCAACGCACAAGACACGCGAACGGAAAGCAAGCGGTCAAATCGCGAAACCAGGAATAATGCTAGTCTAAAGCAGTCAAAATGTGGCTTACTCACCCACTATTCTGGTGAATGTTCTTAAGCTGGTGAAAACTGGAACTGTAGAAACTGGATGCAACATCAGAAACGAGGTGAACTTCAGGTTGAGACCCAACTTCAAGGAAAACTTCATTAAACCTCACGCCTCCAATACAATAAAAGTGGGTTCCAATTTGATAGAAGGGAACTTAGTCCCTGTCCGAGTCACCACTATGGCGAGGGTGGTCATTAACATAAAGATTCAAGCACTCACCGTGGTGCATCTAAATATCTACCTACCCTCACTATTATTTGCTGGTGAATATTATTAAATTTGTTTAAACTTGACTCGATGAATACGAAGAAAGTTAACATTTAAATTAAGAAAACAACTTTTATTTTGTCAAACATTATTTAAATAAAACGATTAAAAATAGAATTAAATTAAAGTAACAAAGTTGGTCAACAGCTCGTTGAGTGGAAGTCGACAAGTGCAGAGCGAGAAACTTCTGTCCTTGCTTCTTATATATATGTAGTAGGAGTCATTTCGACGCAAGCGCAAAAAGCGCGATGCTCGCTGTTCCGCTACATGCTTCCTAGTTTTGATACTTTGCAATCAAATGTTATAAAAATCGTCACGCAGAATAAGAAATCTATCTTATTTTTTCAAAAGAACGTCGTGTTAAAAAGAAAATTCCATATTTCTTTTCAAGCCATGCTTGACGAGAAACAGTCAGGACAAGCTCACCAATCAAAAATACGACTATTATAAATCGAACAAACCTTTGCTTTGGCTTATTTATCACTAACCGCCTTTGGCGATCATCTTGTTTACCTCGAATATTAACATTCAAAACTCTTAAACTGTCAATGTATAATGTATAACTATTTAAATTTTCTCTATTGTTGTCTTAATATAAATAAAAGTGATTGTGGGTATGTATGTGGGTATGTGGCTATGTTCCACATCTCCTCCTAAACCAATGGACGGTTTTCAACCAAATTTTGTACACTTATTATTTAAGACAAGGGGAAGACACTTCTGAACTTTTCTAAGTCCCAAAGTTAATTAAACAGTCAGTTAATTAGAAAATAACCGAAATCGTTTTTCCGCCGTAACTTCGGAGCAAACTGTCCGACAAAATATATTTTTATACCATCTTAAATTTTTACCTTTTCAATGATACTAATTTTATTTCTCTGACATTTTCCCTTCGATTGTTATTAATTTTTTAAAGTTCCAAAATTTTAAAATGCGTGCAGACGATTTTG
This sequence comes from Araneus ventricosus, assembly GCA_013235015.1. Taxonomy (NCBI): domain Eukaryota; kingdom Metazoa; phylum Arthropoda; class Arachnida; order Araneae; family Araneidae; genus Araneus; species Araneus ventricosus. The sequence continues at coordinate 337,597 of BGPR01000738.1, forward strand.
AAATAACGAATATTTATAGCTACTCCGTTGCTAGGCAACGGTTAGACTTTGAACTAATTCACCTTTATTTCTCAAAATTTTGCTTATTTTTATAAATATCCATATAATATAATAAATGCGAAAGTGTGTCTGTCTGTTTGTTACGCATTCACGTCAAACTACCAAACCGATTTGGATGAAAATTTGCAGAGTTGTAGCTTGGAACCCAGGAACGGGCATTAGGTAGGTGACATCATGTTAAATTCATTATTTTTGGTTATAGATAACAATTAAATACTTAACAAGCGATTTGCGATGAAGATTACTACTTTATTTTTCAATCAACTGTCACGTGATCCTTAAGGAATGCGTGAACAAAATGAAATGTCACGTGATCCTTCAGAAAAGCGCAAGCATGTGGAATAACTTATTTTTGATGTCATGCATCACGTGATCTTGCTAAGAAAAGAAATAATCTCTGGAATAGTAACTGAAAAATAAACGCCGGGACAGAAATCTAATGGTAGATATAATATAGTTCCAAGAGTTTTTAGATTAAAATTTAAAAACTAAAATTAAGTATAACTAAATGAAAATATCGTTCAATATTTACTTAAAATAAGAGTCTAATTTAGTGGAAAGGTTGCCAAAATTATTCTTTATCGCTCTTTTCATCGACATCCAAAAATTTTTTGGCGGTTAAATTTGTAACCAAACGATTTAGCTAATTACAATAGTTCCGTTCTAATTTTAATGCTTTAAGAGCTGTTTCTAACCGATTTAAATAGAAAGGATTACACAAACCCAAAGAACACGGAATTCAACGTTTTGTTTAATAAAGAAAGAACTAATTCGAGCTTGGCGCTTGATACAGTTGCCAAATAGATTTGGCGATTGCTTAAATCGGAAGGTTACCGGAAAACGGTCTATGAATCCAAAACAAACAAACCAGGATCGTCCATTTACGCATATGATATGGTTGTCAGAGTTTTTAGAATAGGAAGGTATATTTTGTCTTATGTATTCCTTTAAACGGTAGAAGCAGATGACATATAGCATGGTGGATGATATATTCCAAAGAGCAGATGATACCATTGAGTACAATGATGTAATTTACAGTAACAGAGAATTAAATTAGTCTTCCAATTATGTATTATCAACCGTCAGAACTTTTGATTTCCCCTGTCTATATATAAAGAAACATTTACATTCGTAATTTTTTTAAAAAAAAGTAGCAATTCAAATTCTACGCTCACGAAGTCGCGGGTAACAGCTAGTACTTAATAAGGCTCAATCTCGGTGAAACGACAAGATTTCGTTTAATTTGCAATAATTAAAATTTAGAAAACGTTGCTCCGAGGTGCATTTTCCAATCCTCCAATGTATGTTTCTGTCAAATTTGGTGGTTGTAGATTCAACAGTCTGTCTATGGAGCGCCAATACACACACACAATCTCTTTTAGGTAGATTCCTTATAGGAAGTCTACCTATTGCAATGGTTCTCATGACACGACTTTCGGAAGATTTCTGCAGATCTTCATCGATCATGACCCCTAGAACCCAAAACCACCCTTCGTTAAAAAGTTTATATATATATATATATATATAACGCTTTTTCCCATGTTATCTTGTGAACACGATAACTGGAGTAATTTTGATGTAAATTTAACCAGCTTGGGATATAATGTAAGGATAGTGAAAATCTCGGACGAGTTCGTAGATGGGCTATCCAGCTCAAAGGGGGTGGAAATGGTGGGGGGTGGAAATATTCATTTTCCCATAATTTCTTTACAAATGAAAATAGAAAGAAAGTTCAAATTAGGCGAATTATTGCCTTATCATAACAAACAATTTTTGTATTTACACATTTTCGATAGCTACAAATGCTTAGAAGTTATGAGCTGAAAAGTGATTTTCCTACCCTTCCCCTGGTTTCCCCCTAACTTAAAGTACGTTTTAACCTATGCATGTTACCCCTTGTTGGAAAGCCCTCGTCATTTGCAGTATCTTCCACCTGCTTTCATTCTTGCAGCTCTAATCCTTATGAGAATAGAGGGCGAAATGTTCTTTTCCGTATTAGTATTAGTAGAGACGATACATCTAACGCTTTTGCACATGTTATCTTGTGAACACGATAACTAGAGTAATTTTGATTAGATAAAATAAGACGAGAGAAAAATAACAAAGTCGGTGAAAATATTGGCCCAGGTTGGAGATGGGCTAACCAGCTAAAAGGGGGGGAAAATGGTCGGGGGACTGAAAATTTCATTTTCCCATAATTCCTTTACGATTGAAGATAGAATGATAACTAAAAATATTCAAATTATTGCCTCTTCATAATAAACAACTTTTGTATTGAAACGTTTTTGATACCTACAATTTTTAAGAAATTATGAGCTAAAATGCCATTTTCATTCTCCTCCCCCATTTTATCATTTCCCCATAGCTCTGTTACGACTAAAGACAGAGAAAAAAATCAATTAGGCGAATTATCACCTTATCATAACGAACAACTTTTATATTAAAAGTTTTTGTCAGCTAAAATTGCTTAGAAGTTATGAGCTGAAAAGCGCTATTCACCCCCCCCTATTTATCATTTCCCCATTACTCTGCTAAGATTGAAGATAGAAAGAAACTTTCAATTAGGGGAATTATCGCCTTATCATAACAAACTACTTTTACTTTAAAAGTTTTTTGACAGCAAGAATTACAGCCACATTCACTCCCACTTTTTATACGGTAAACAAGCTGATATACCTGGCTTTGCTCCGGATTAAAATGCTTTCATGTCTAATATTTCTAATGTAAAAACTATTGTTGTATAAAAATTATAATACACAAATTTTTTTTCTTATCTGAAATGTTTTTAATTAAAATGGGATTATCAATTGAAACAAACGATTTTTAAAAACAACCGTTTTCTCCATAAATTATTATTTGTTATATGGCTACTTCAAATTTTGTTAACAATTACTAAAGTAAAAGAAAGATTTCAATGAATATGTTGAAACAATTAAATTAACGAGTTAATTATTCATCAATTTAAAGAATGAAAATAAATCAATCATTAGTTGGTCCCGATATAAATTGTTAATCGTCTATTTTTAAAATTTTCTTTCAGCATTCGTCCAGAATTCTGTATATGTATTCTGGCAACTATATATATATTCGAATTATGCTTGTTCTTCAACAATAAAGAATATTATTGAGAATTCCGTATAAATTAATTTAAAAAATATTAAAATGAGAGAAACAAATTGTATTGAAATGAAACTTTTGTCAAAGTTTTGTCATTTTTGTTGAAGGTGTAAAAAATAGTTTCGTGAGATAACGTTTTCCAAAGATATCGCGGAAAAACGACTTGCTTAATTTTTAATTAACTGAAATTTTAAGTAACTTTTGGGCTTTGGAAATTTGAAGGGGAACTTTCTCTTGCCTTAAATAAAAAGTGTGCTAACTCTGGTTGAAATCAATCCAGTGGTTTAGGAGGAGATGTGGAACATACATACATAGACACAATAATTTTTATTTAAATTAAGATAATTATTAAATAATAACAAGATTAAGATTGCTGGCATATACTATAAGACATAAAAAAAGTTTTAGTGAAGATATCGTCAAAATTAATTAAGTATTTAATTTTTATTTAAGTAAATAGTTAATTTTAATTCATCAAACAGTTAATTTTAATAGTTAATTTGATAATTGGTTAATTTGCCAGATTACTTTAATTTGATATTTAACTAAACATGTCTGCAACAAAATTTGTTTAATAAATTTAATATAAAATAGCCATAAAAGATATATAAGAGTTCTCTTTATCCTTTTTTATATAGAAAAACATCTAATTAACTTTAAAATTGTTTTGGGGGTTTTCTGCCTGAGTATTTGCTTTTAACTGATTTAAATTTTCCTGTCAAAATGTCTGCATTGATATCTGTTTGCGTTTTTTTCGTCGAATTGAGCGGACTGTATTGATTATTTATAATATACGATTTATTTACATATATACAGGTTGTTCCAATATATATAGATATAAATTCAATGGCTGCTGCCTGTTGGCATAAGTTGAATATGCTCATGCAAGAGCCAGTTGCGAACAATAGTAATAAAATTGAACATGATAACTGCGATGTCACACATGAAGTGAATGCATTGTGAACTACTAAATCAATCTTGAATATCTATAATCCAATGCGTTACTCATGTGGTAGAGTAGATATGCGTTTCAATATCTAATAAAAACATGATGTGAAATACATAGGCGAACTCCAATGCTCATACCACGACCAGACATGAAAACCAAACAACTTCTTCTAATTCTGACAGAGATGCAGGATGGCGGCGTCAAAGGGTTGCTATAAATTAGAAAAGGAGCCAAACTAGTAGTTGGAGCGAACAATATCCTATGCTTTAAACACACGTATTAAATTTGGAACTTACAATGTTTAATAATTTTTTATTTTCTTCTGTGTTAAGAATTTAGTGGCTATTATCTCTGTAACCAGGGGGTTATATAAATGAGCCCATTCTAGTAATGTTTAAATGTTTCATGCCATGTGATTTTAGCATATGACAAAGCAACGTTCGCACAATTATATGGTAACCTAGATTAAATAAACTGATTTTTAAATCTAGAGTAGTTTTTGATCCGTGTCAAGTGGCAATTTCTTGCTACTGTTTCAGATAGGCTGGCTTAATGTTATCTAGGAGATATTTGCACTGCTGAGTTGTTTATTTCTTTATGACTCCTACCTGTTGAATGATTATGTGTTGAGATATAAAAAAAATTGACCAATGTACTGACCGAAATATCTATCATAACTTTTTGGAATGAAAAATGGAATGATAAAACCTTGATATAGTAAAAAAAATTAAATGTCATGTGAAAACAGAATCATAGCGTAAATACTGCAATGTGTAGAAACAATAAAGTCATTGGCTGTGTCTGTATTGATCAATATGTAATATTTCATTATTTTTGTAACATTAACGTAAAGGAATCTACCTTTGCCTTCAAGCTTGCCGAAAAGGGATTTTTTTATTAGTACAGATTGTAATCTTTCTCCGCGAAGGATATCTTTAATCCTATAGTGAAGGAAATACTACTATAGAACATGCGATTAGCGTTTTCGAATAAAAGTAAAATGATTTACAATTGTTTCAAGGCAATCGATGAATGATATCAGAAAAACAATATTTAATGCAAAGTCATATTTATAAATTACTAGCAGTACCACAACGGCGTTGCCCGTGGCATATTGTCTTCCACAAAATGAAAAAAAAGCCCACAACTAACTATTTCTCCAACTGAAAAAATCAAACTGACTATTTTTTTAAAAATTCTCAAAATTCAGTAAATTATGTTAGCCGTTCAAAACAGACTTCATTGAAACGATATTTGCTTTTTCTATCCGATGGCGTATCTGTTTTCTTCCTAAGATTATCGGAAGCGATATTATGGAAAAATAAGTGCGGAAAATCACACAAAAAATTCAAACATTTTTTTTCAGGATTAAAGTTTAAAATTCGGGCTTTGGGGCGCTTTGAGTCAACATTAAGTACCCGCACGGCCATGCCCGTGGCATCTTTACTTCGGCAAAATAAAAAATGCCCTCAATGGCATAAAATAAGTTTTTAAATCGAAATCAATATAAAAAATATATATTTCATTGCATGCCGCCAGGCAAAGAGATAGTAACAATGCATGCTGGGAACGTTTACAATGTAGAAAGCTTTTTTTTTTGGATCTACGATAGAAAAAATTTGAAGTTAAGAAGAAAACAATTATTTAAAAATCGGAAAATATATTTTAACCGTTCATCTTTTAAATTAGGGAGAAATGTTCCAGTTATTACCTAAAAAATTTTGAAAGCGGTAACGAATTTAGAAGATGCAGGGAAATAAGTTTTATTTCTTTAATTTTTTGGGGAAAACTGGCTATTTTTTTAAAAAATCTCAAAATTCAGTAACTTAAGTTAGAAGTTCAAAACAAACTTCATTAAAACGATAATTATTTTTTCTATCCGATGGTGTATCAGTTTTATTGCTACGATTATCAAAAACGATATTTTGGAAAAATGAGTGCGGAAAATCACACAAAAGAACAAAAAACTAATGTTCTGGATTAAATTTTAAAATTCGGGCTCCAAGGTGCATTGAGTCACTATTACGACTAAATGTGTGCCGAATTTCATGGCTGTTAATGCGATAAATACGTCTGGATATCGCATACACACAAAAATACTTCCTTTCATAAGTTATATAGAAGAATAAGTTTAGACAATTGTTTGCTCTATTTGACGGTAAATCGATCGTTTTTCTACGTTCCTTATTTCTCATGGATATGCCAAAAGAACGCTTAAAATCACCCAAAAACCAGCATAAAAATTATCTAGATAAAATTTGAAAATTAGTGTGCATTGAGTCACCATCAGGACTACTTGTGTGCCAATTTTCAGATGTGTAAGTGCAATATTTTTCGTCTAAACATCACGCACACACAACCAAATATTAAATGCAGAATTAACAATATTGTCGTCACTACATTAATGAACGATGTTAAACGTAGAATTTTCAATATTGTCACCACAACATTTATCAACATTCTGGAAATATAGAATTTTCAATATTGTTTACACAATGCCCTTACATTGTTTGCACAGGCCACACAAACATTGCCTTTTATATATTGAAAGACAGAAGAATAACATATGTAATGTCTCAGTGAGCTTGGTTTACAGATTCCACAAAATTTATGTGAAGTAAGTTATGAAAGGAAATTTATTAGGATATTAACTCAGCTTTCAACAGTGAAAGAGAAACATACAATTAAATATTTGTTTAAACAATGAAAAGGATTTGAATGTCGTTGAAGCAATGAAAAGTTTTGCTGTAAATTATACCAAATTTTCTTTTAATTTATTAAAATTAGAGAAAATATTTTACGGCAACTGTTTTGTTTAAAACAATCTTTAAGTAAAAAATCTTCATTCGAGCGGAAATTGTTTATTCTTTCTTATGGTGTGTATGAAGGCTAATTGAGATAATGAGGCTTATTGCAAAATGATCAGGCTCTTTGTTTCAAGCCTGATTATCTGAATTCGCCTGCGACATATCTATTTTCTTGATACAATTATTATAAAAATACAATGGAGAAACGAGTAAGAAAAATTACTCAAAATACCACAAAATATGAAATAATTTTTTTTAAATTGAATTTTAAAAATTGGACTTCGAGGTGCATTGAGTCATCATCACGGTTGCCTGTGTGTCAACTACAGGGCTGTAAGTGCAATATTTTAGGTCTAAACATCGCATGCACACACACAAACATCGCACGCACGCACACAAACATCGACTTTTATATAGAATGAGATTTATGAGATATTATAATAATGCACAGAACTCTTGCGAATGTTAAATCTAGAAAGAATTCACTTCCTTATACAGCTGCAATTAAAAATTGCTTTAATTTTGGGTTGGACTTCATGATTTTGAATCATGGTCAAAAGGTGGGGCATGGTCAAAGGACCATGGCCAAAAGATACCTGAGGTGGCAACCCCCCCCCAAAACATCATCAGAACACCAGAGGGAGGGCGCTTGATCCTGAAGGATTTAACATGCATTAGGCAGGTAAATCTTTGGCAAAATCTGGTCTTGAACCTGTGACATTCGCTGCATTTAAGAAACAAAAATAAGAAATTTTACTTTAAAATGAGCAGGGAATTTCAATTTACCCATTTTGATCAGAATAATCTTGGTTTTTGTTGATGATTCTTCAATTTCTTTCAGGTCCTAGAAGAAAAAGAATCTTAAAAGAAAAGAGTTACTGTAATGAAAAACTGAATACCTCAGCTTCCCTTCTGAACGGTGTGGTCTGTTAGAAGCATTTACAGTTTTTAAGTTGCAAAATGTGGCGCTGCGATCAAGACTTCAGCCAGAGAAGTGAACTGACGAGATCGAGTTGAACGTGACTAAAAAATAAATGCGCAGTTGTGAAATAATTCAATTCAGTTTTCATATTTCGAATTCTTCCTTGTTTTGTTTTAGATACCGACGTCGCTTTTGTTATGTTAATAAAGATGTTGTTTACAGACATCGAGTTGGTCATTTGCATAATTAATTAGCAGACCAGCACACAAAACAACGTAAAAAAAGAAAATTTCATCTGTGAACTACTAATAAGTAATTTTAGAAGTTGGGAGGCAAGTGCAACAAAAAAACAACAAGATAAACTATTTATTGGAGGCAAACTCTTGCATACAAAAAACCAGTGAGGTACACCTAATTATCGTATTGCACGGTTGCTATGCTCTTAAAAGTTTCCCTTTTATACAGAACTGAGGATTAAAGCGAGATCTACCCTCACTGCCCTAAATGCCAGCAACATCAAGCATCACCTAAACACATTTTGGACTGTCTAGGACTTGGCTGGGAAGAAATTTATTCTTCTCCCTCTTTAGTTATTGATTTCATCAAAGCCAACGGATTCCTTGATCTGGTCTGAGTCCGTCTGACTCTATTGCAGATTAGTAACAACAACAACGAGGATTAAGACAAAAAGGGGTTATTCCTTAGCAGTTAAAAAAATACTAACAATTTTATTTTATGGCAATAGGAACGTGTAGAATAGGTATTGGTTTCAATTCGACCATTCAACACTTAGCTAGTCTGTAACGATTTTGTTAAGCAGACACGACCAAATAATTTTTTCGATTGTCTTCGAACTTGGTATGAAGGCCCCTTGAGGTTATAAGAAAACGACGCATATCTAAAAAAAATTGTTTTTTACTCCGTTTAGAATCTGTAGTCATTTAAATGTTTTGGAGAGTCAATAGCGAGTATAGCACCATTAAAACACTTGAACCATCTTGATAGATCCGAGACATTTAATTGTAATATAAATAGTGATAGAAACAAAATGTTAATTACAATTTTGTTAATGTTGATAAAAGCAGATTGTTTAATCGTAATTTTGATAATACTGATGAAAGCAAAGATTTGTGTAAATAATTATCATTGAGAAAAAGAGAAATGAGATCATACCTGCATGTTGAGAATTGCTTTTTCCTGTTTAGTTACACCTAATCTTGTTTTTCTCTTTTCTTGAAAGTATGTTTTTTCCAACGATTCTAACCAAACGGTACAGGTTATGAAAATATAAAGTCTACCTCCACTCTCGAACGTAAACTTTTCTACAACTTTCTACCAGTGCATTTCTGATGTAAATTTATAAATAATAAGCTAATGTATCTGTTTTGTAAATAAAATTTGTGCATAATATGGACGTGCAATATTTTACATCGATTCTTTTAAGATTCTAAAGAGAACTTTGGAAGATAGTGTATTACATAACATGACATGTCGCCACCCCACAACCTGTACCATTCCCATTCTAAGCTGGGATTTGGTAGTTTCATGTGCCAGGATGTTGCTCACAGACAAGATGTAGCATAGTGAATAGGAGTTCCAATCTCTCCACAGCTACACAGTGGAGAGTTGGCTAGATGAAGTCTGTGTAGATATGAAGGCAAAGGGCCGTGTCCTGTGAAAAACAGAACATCCGCTCTATTCCAGTTCGTGGACTGCAGCGAAACTTTAGAAAATATGTTAAATGTGGATCGCCCCGTATCCCCTTCGTCCCATTCACTTTTCCATTGCTTCATCATATCTATACGAAGGATATTTTTGGCATGACATTTTGACAGTTTTATGTCGAGTTGGACGTCGTTTGATTTTGCCTTAGTCTTTGCTAGACTGTCCGCTGCTTCTTTTCCAAAATAGCCCACGTGGGCCTTTATCCATAAAAGTTTTATGTGGGGGTTTTCTAGAAATATTTTAAAATTTTCCCTAGCTGTTCTGTTGGTGGTCTTTGGACTAGATGATGCTTGAATGCTGGCTCTATTATCCGCGAAAATTGTAACTGGAAAAATTGTCTTGATTGTAGCAGCGTATTTTACTGCTTTATTAAGGGCGAGCAACTCGGCCTGAAAGACTGTAAAGTCTTTCATCGATTTAGCAGACCACTGATGCGTTGTATTATTTTCTTGCATCATGCACAAAACTGCGCCCACCCCATTTGGGGATTTACAACCGTCCTTGTAAAGGCGAGTGTCCACGTTGCTTATTATTGCCTACGATCCATCGTCATCAAGTGAAATTTGGTAAGGAAGAAGATGCTTGAAGAGATGTGTAATCCAGCCAGTCACCCTGTGTTAGAGAACGTCTGGAATAAGGTGTGGAATGTCTTGAATTTTGTTTCGGAGTCTGTACATTTCGGTTATTCTGGCATCCAGCTGTAATTGAGGTGCAGAGGTGGGATCCCCAGAATCACCTGGAGTGCAGCCGTCGGTGTTGTTCTATAAGACCCTGTGATGACCAACAGGAAGCCTCTTTGAATGGATGATAGCTTTCTTGCAATACTGATCGTAAGGTGAAGGCAGCACACGCCAGCACCATGTGCCAGCATCTTTTGTATGACAGTGGCGAAGTTTAATTCCCTAGGATTTTCCCGCTATTTTCAGAAAGTTTTGCTGCAGCTGATGCTCTTTTGTGCCTGGTGTTGTAAATGGGTGCTCCAATTCAACTTGTCATCGATATGGACACCCAAATATTTTATTGCATGTTTTTGTTTTATTTTATCTCCTTTCCAGTAGATCCTTGGTTCCTCAGCCCATTTTCTGAAGAGGATATAGTTTGTTTTGTCTGGTGATACTTCAATGTTGTTGTTATCTGCCCATGTGATGAATTTTCCTATGGATTCTTGGATACTTCTTCGAAGTTCTTCTTTCGTTCTGGCTTTAATGACGAGAACAAAATCATCCTCAAGAGCATGAATAGAAGTATGAGCCGGCCAGTCTTGATTAAGGAGATCATTTGCCACCAAGTTCAAAAGGGCAGTTCCGCTGCAAGATCCTTGGGGGCATCCTTGTTTTTGTTCTCTGGTTGCCGGGCTTCCTGCGTCTTAAGGATGACTTTTCTTGATTGCAGACGATTTTCAAAAATATTACTAATGTTGAGGGGGCAATTAAGATTATCCAGACAGTGTTCGATATTATCGGAGGCTACCTTAATGTCCACTGAAAGCAACAAGACATTGTCTTTGTACCTTTTTCCTTCGTGAATCTTTTCAATAAGATTTTTTAAAGCAGCGTCTATGGATCTGCCCTCGCGGAACCCGAATTGATTGTTGTTGATGAGGTTGTTGGTTTCCAGATAGAATATTAAACTTTGGGTTATTAATTTCTCTAGGATTTTGCCAATTGTTGGAAGTAAAGCTATTAACTGTAGACTGATGTAATTTTTGGATTTTTGCCTGTTTTTTCGTAATAAGATGATGTTGCTTATTTTGAAAGGATCGGGAAATTTGGCTATTAAGAGACATCTATTGAAGAATTCTGAGAAGAGTAGTGGAAACGTTTTGTTAATGTACGGGGGGACAAATAAGGTACCTACTGGAGATAGAAATTATGTTGTCTGGTGTCCCTGCAAGGAATATTTTCTTCAAAATCAATAACAACATTGGATAAATTTTTAAATAAAGATTGCGTTGTAGAAAAGATCTAAGAATATTTTTTTCGGAGGGGGGATGCGAGGTTCACATAATAACTAGCATATAAATCAATTAGTTTAAAACAATAATTAAAAATCGGCAGTGTCCTTCCTTGCCTTTTTCGCATAGTTATTTCAACATAAAGAAGTAACTTATAACGTGTGTTCAAAAATGATTTCAGTTTTGTGTTTCGCAAACAAAATAGTTCTTCGATTACCATCGAAGCAAATCTTTTAAATAATTAAGTGCAGATCATTTTCCACTGGCGGTTTGTCACCTTTGTTTCTATTTTGTAATTTTTATGCTTTTCATTTATAATTATCTGCAATTATTAAAAAAATCTGCAAAAAATCTTTAAAAAGAATCTGCAGAAAATCTGAAGGTATTTGAAATATATTTTCTTCAGATTTCCTGCCAAAAAATGTAAAATATCTGAAGAAAACTATGTTCCAAATACCTTCAGATTTTCCGCAGTTAAGGCTTTATTATTAATTTCAATTAATCTAATTTTTAATTCAAATTACTTCTCCCATGTCGATGCCGATTGTGACAAAACTTCAACCTCATCCCGACCGGGATTCGAACCCGCGTTCATAGAGTTTGTATGTAGGAGCACTAAGCACACTACCACACCGAAATACACAAGATGGGGTAAAATAATTTATTTGAGTTTTAACGTCACCATAGTTCTAGTAGTGCCATTTAGTGGTGTAAAAATCAACCATGGTGAGAACACGTGTTTCAAAGTCGTAGAGATGAGTAATAGATGAGATAAGTAATATTTTTGTTCAATAATTTAGATTCTCTGTTTCAACAAATTTATTTTCACCTTCTTTCTTTCTGATAAGACTTCTCTCCATCCAAAGGGGGCAAGCTAACCTTTTCCTTCCTTTTGGAGGAAAGCAGCTAGTCAGAAAGACAATCGGAAAATTAATTGGAGATTAATTAAATTATGGGGGAAAAGTTTAAAATTATTAAAACATCAAATATTTATTTTAAAGATTAATTTAGAATTCATTTTTTCAGTGGCATATTTAAAAAATTTAGTGCCTGCGACAATTTTCGATTGGGAAATTTTTTCTGCTGAAGCATTCCTTTTCTATAGAAGTATAAGGACGATATCACTAATTGAAAAAGGAACTAATGAAACTCCTGTCTGTTGTAAAATTAAACAATAATGATAATTAGATTCTAATTTTTTTTTATATCCTTTGGAAAATAAAGCTGCAATATTAGAGAATATGGTACTAAATATGTATTTAGAGAAATGCAGATATTATGAAATTGCAGTTAAATCTTCAAGAAATAACAGATCATTGGCCAAGTTTAATTATGTTGTGAAAATCTGCTAAATAACTGCAAATTTAATTGAAGACAAATGCAGATTTTTTGCTGTCTTACAAAAATCTGCAGATTATTTAGGGAAAATACAGAACAATAGAGAACTATTGTTTCTTTAATAAAAATACAGAACTAAATAACATACCTTCAAACTGTCGGGACTTCTATAAGTGGCAAAAATATGTTTAGGCGGTTCGTTCAGTCGACTCAACTGCCTCACGAATTCTAGTCCGATGCCCCTATTGGCACCAGTCACCATCACGTTTTCCACCTTCATGATTGAAGATCCCTTTTGGATTCGGTTTTCATCCACTGCCTCAAGTGCTTCAAACTTTAAAAGAAACTTCTGAAGCACCTGGATGCTTTTTCGTCTCTTATTACCTTAGAAAAAGCACTTCCACGCTCAATGATAGGTCAATATTTGAAAATGCGCATTGAATTGTTTGAGAAGCACGTGTGCACTGGAAACCATAAACTTCACAGAAGCTTGTGGAAAGAAATTTAAAAGCAGGAAATCACAATAAACATATTAACTTTCATATTTCAACTGCCACTATTTGTTAAGTTGCTAAAAGAGTTAAACACTTATTTTGGTTCAGCTGAATCTTTTACTATCACAATATTCAAACATGACGCATTATTTCTAGTCATAAAATTTACTGTTCAGAAGTAGATACGGTGTCATTTGGTTATCTTTATCAAAGTATTTATTTTAATCTGAGCCTACTAGAAAGTTTATTGTTATCTTCAAGAATGAAACTAAATCGCAAAATATCTTAAAGTAGGGGTTCGTCCCCGGCCTATAATATTCATACTTGGTTTAGTTATGATTTCGGCCCATGAGATATGTATTCCGTTTGTCCGAAACATTTATTAAAGAAGATGCAGTTTTAATGCATAAATCTTGGAACTAATTTTGTGTTGTAGTGAAACGTGATGAGCAGTGTGTTGTGAATTTTCATGCGTTTATTTAAGGAGAAACGAATAAAATTTTATTTTCAGTTCTTTTTTGTTGCTATGAAGTTTTTCTTCTTTTGATGTAGACATGCCATAATTTTAAAAAATATTAATTGCAGTGCAATTTCCCCGTCTAACTCTAAAAAAAAGTAATTCGAGAAATTTGATAAGTAATCAGGAAAAAAAATTCTAAACATTGTTTTATCGCAAAGTTCAGTAAAATAACTCACGAAAGTATTTTAAGCTATAGCATGAAACATGCGGATCCAATTTTATAACTATTTAAAATTTTAAAAAATAGCATAATTTTTCTTTACAGATTTTCATTTTTGAAAGGGCCTGTAAGAGAATTGTCTGCTAACTTTTGAGATGGAAGAATAAAACCTGTCCCTCACAACCGTTTAAAAATTATTCAAGAGCCATAAATATATTTTTAGAAACAAGGGAAATATGTGATAATGTTATAAGGTGAAATGTTAATTAAATTAAGAAAAATTCAAAAAGCAAAAACTTTTCTCTATTGCTTTTCGTTCCTATTAGCAATGTCTTCGCATGCCATGGGGAAGTTTCTGCATGTTAGCTTTGTAAATAGTTGCTTCCAAAATTTAAGGCACATTTCCAAGTTGACATCAATGATTAGATTCTACATTTTGAATTTAATGGAATTCACGTCAGCAAAAAGATTGCTGGTATAAAAATATAAAGCCGAAAACACTGAGAGCACAAATTGAGGACACGTGAAGGTATCTGATAAAATACAGTACGTGGGATGGGCCATAATGACTCGAAGTTTTGCGAAATCTTTTCAGGAATTGAAATTGCCATTTTGAAAGCAAAACAATTTAAATTTTTTTCCGGACCAACGCCGTTCTTGCTTACTCAAAAGGTGTAAACTGTATCACGTGTAGCAGAGAAAATTTTGCAGTAAAAAGTATACAAATTTTAGGTTTTTAAAATTTAAATAATTAGGGTTGCAAAAATCTTATGAATAAAACTTTGGCATTTTACTTTCGCTTTCAGTTTCACTTCAAAGCTGAATGCATCAGCACTCGGATCGCCGACTCGGTTCTGTAAGCAAACTGCAAATAAAAGTTCTATAAAATAATTTTAAAATGTAGATTTAGTTACTTATATTATCTCTTTCGTCATTCCACTTTAATAAGAGCAGAGAATGTTCATTGTGCTTGAGAAAACTGGAAAAGAAATTGTAGACAATGTCTGAAAATATCAATACTATTTTCCCAAGTTCTGGGTACTGAGAATTCGAAAGAAATTTATTCTTCTTAAATGAGCAACGTGGCCATTAAAGTTCAGAGCCCCCCACACACAACTTCATTACGGAATCAATTATAAAAATAATTATGTCTAAGTATAGTATAGTGGCTTCGCTCTTGGTGAAGAAGCCATTTACAACGCTACTTACCTGCAAAATTCGAAGTTGGCATTTTTACTTCGATAATGGTCGGTGGTTCGTGGAAAAACTCAATTATAATGTTCTGGAGCGTCATCGATTTAATGCGAAAGGATTCTTTATGGAAATTAATGCTAAGAAGAGAGTGCATGAAGCGTGCATTTGTTTGATCGTAATTTCCAAATTTTGAGAAATCTTCTTGAGATCAGCAGCAGAATATTGTCTATTGTGGCTGAAAAAAAGCACTTTTAGCAATAAGGATGAACGAGACTAATAACAAGTAAGTGCTTCTGATTTCGTGTTTCGTGACGTCATACCTTTGGAAATCGCGGCGAAAAGTATCCATTTCATGCATTCAGTTATTAGCATTAATATTTAATTGTTTAAAAAGAAAAGCACAATACAGAGAAAACTGCAGTTACAGAGCGCAGAAACAAAATGAGCATCAAAAAAAGAACAAAAACCACAATCAATGAATCTCAAAGATATACATCGACTCAAACGGCTCGTCATGCAAACTTCTAGACGATGGCCGAAATATCGTATGCTTATTAACTCCCCTTTTTTCAAGAAGGTCGGTAAGAGGTGCGGAACAATATTATATATTTAACAATGGTTCTTTCCCCTCACACTGTCACTCTTGATTGATGTTTCCAGTAAGCGTCCGAGGGCAGATACTCAATTCACATTAAGCTTTCTGCTTGCTAACTTTAACATTTTTTGCTGAAATGCCTAGATATCGAAAACTTTTAACTCAAGAAAAAATTAATAAGGTATTGCTTTATGATACTGGCGAATCCGATTTAGATTTAATGAATATAAGAGAGGAAATTTGTTTAATGTATATTAATATAAAACAAAATATCGGAAAGTACGCAAAAAAGGCTCTTGTTTTTTTCTGCAAAACTGCGTTTGTAAGAATATAAAATATTTTTCAAATCTCAATCTGTTTCCTATCAGTACTTGAAAAGTCTTAATAATAAATACAATAAATTAAATATTCTTAATTTAAAACATCTTAATAAAATTTGAAGATCGGCAGATATTATATTTTCAGAGTACTGTTTAAGACAAAAAGCGTAATTTTTAAAAAATGCAATTAAAAATTCCCGTTGATTAGAAAACCCGGGCTTTATTGTTAGATTCATTAAAATTCGATATTTTACTTTTCTTCGCAGCATTTAAGTTTTCTGTTTAACAAATGTGTGCTTGTAAAAGGTATTTGGAAGAGAAAGGAATGGTTTAGACATTGCCATGTAATTTCTACCCTGTATAAACCAACAATATTTGTAAATAGTTAATGTCACCAAGTAGTAGAATATCTTGTTCAAGTAAATATTCTTTGTCCTGTGTCGCCTCTTGTTCTGTTTTGTCACTTTAAATTGAGAAATTTTGAGCACATTTTTGTATACTTACTCTGGAAATAACTTTATTTTTTATGTACCTACGTATACCTTAATATGTTTTCAACTTTGGCAGTTTTTTTTCTCTTTAAGACTCTAATAAACAAATCTGAGCAATTGATCTGGAAATAAATTTCTTTATGTTGAAATAAATTAAAAATCATCTTAAGTTTAAATAAATATAATATATTAAGCGTTTACAATGAGTTATTTAGATGAGTAAACTCTGGAAGTAAAAAATGAGAACTCTTAAACGATTAAATTTGTATGATGCAACAATGATTTTAAAATGGTACTTGCATGCTCAATAAAATTTAAAGTCATGTTTTCGCTTCAAATTTGTCTTTTACTATTATAATCACATAGAACGGTGAAAAAGGAAACTTCTATAAAAATTAATTGTTGAATTTTAAAGTGTTATCACAATTTGTAAACGACACCATTATAGTCAAACGGGGTTTGGATATTAGAAACATGACAATACAATAAGTCGCCACGACGGAAAACGACACTTGCTTACTGGAAAGAAGGGGAAACGTTTAACTTCTTTCGTCTCCGCTCTCGGAAGTTCTGTGTGTTAAAAGAACTAAATATGAAATCACTGTGGGTTTCAGAGGGTTAAGAAAGCAAAAAGGGACGGTATGATTGCATTCCTGGAGAATATAACACAAAAGAATTCAATGGGCGAAATTAAAAATGTTCTGAAGGAGAAGGAGCTATAAAATCGGCTCAAATTGTCAAATCAAATGGAGAACTTACAAAAGACTTTGTAGACAGTAAGAACTATGCCCTCATGTAACATTTCCCCAGGGTTAACAAGGATTTCACTGTTGGTGAAGTAAAGATATTGATGAAGATACTGAGAACTTTACGAATGATTAAATTGAGGCTTGTAAAAGAAGCATTAAGAGGAAAGCAGCACCGGGTTTCGACGTTTGGTCCATTGATTCTATTAGCGAAATTTTAATTGCCGGCAAGAAATGGTTTCAAGGTATTTTTAAATTTTCGTCTATTTTGTTATTTTCCCCAAGAGATGGAAAGTCGTAAAAGCTATTTTAGGGCCTACTTTCTTTATAGGGAAAATAGTAGATAAACTTATTACAAATAGATTGACTAATTATCTGGACGAAAGAAGCCTTCTAAGAGAATGTCAATTCGGATTTAGAAAGGGAAAGGGTGCTATAATTGCTTTAAGCAGAGTAATAAAAATCATAGAATTGGCAAAAATTAAAACAGAGGTATCATGCTTAATTTCTTTCGATATAGAAAATGCATTTCATTCTATAAATTGGTATCAAATTAATGTTTTACTGTGGTAATTCCCTACTCCTCCAAAAAATTTCAGATTAATTGATAATTTCCTCCAAGATATATAGATCTTGTTAGAAGAATATCAAATCTCACATTATAATATAGGTGTTCCGCAAGGATCTAGTGTAGAACCAGTTTTGTGGTTACACGTTATAATTGAGGTGTTGACTATGGATGACTTGACAATGCTGCGTATATTCAGGCATATGCTGAGGATATTGTTGTAATGCTACGTAGCTCTGCGTCCTGCCATTATACAATATGATCAAACAAATTAAGAAAAATTTGGAAACCTGTGCAAATAATTATGAACCGTACTTCAGTAAAGAAAAATTCAAATATTTGATGTTTATGTATCGTAAAGAGATTACGCAGAGGCATATAACTATACAGGCCAGAAAATTTCTTATGATAAGGAATTCAATTATCTGGGAATAAAATTGGCCTCAAATATAAGTTTCTACCACATTTAAAAGACATCCAGGGAAAAGTCTGTCGAATTTATGAAGAAAGTTAGGAGATTACTTGAGCCACTTAGGGCCTTAAACCTGAAGTGGTGAAGGAAATCTTCTTGCTGATTGTGGAGAAAATTATTATGTATGGTAGTGAAATCTGGTTCAGGGGAACATACAACTTGAAAAATCAGATTTTACAGATTCACAGGTTGCCTTTAATGCCTATCACAAAATTATACCGGTCTATTTCAAGTGAGGCATTGAAACTCCTATCTGGCTGTGATCCATTAGATATCAAAACTGAAATTAAGATTAATATTGAAAGCAAAATTAAAATAACTAAAACGACAGATATGATTGAAGGAATTAAAAATTTGGATTCCGAAGATATACTAATGCCATGGGACGTAAACAGAATTGGATGGGAATATTTTAAAGATTTTGTATTAGATCATGAAATATATACCTATTCCTATTAGCACAAGATATTTTACGATATCTCTATGATGTTGCCACGATATTTTGAATGCCGTGCAACATCGTAAATATATCGTATTAATATTGTAGAGCCTCTTGCGTTGATAAGGTATGGCTCGAAAATAAATAATCAGGTAGGATCTGCATTTGTGCAGTATAATAATATTAAAATTTTTTTTCGTCTTATTGGATTCGAAAAATTTCTCAAACAATGTAGAAAACTCATTTTGGAGAATCCGTTTTCTTTGTCTTTAATTGAATTTGTTTTTAGAAATCACAAAGTTTAGTTATATTAACGTCCCATTTTGAAGCCACACGAGCATTAGATTTTGCATTTAAAAGAAGTACGTAATAATTTAACGGTTATGAATAAACATAGCCGGTATTAACTTCGTCCATCTAGTTTGTTGAGTTTCTAAGATACAATTTTCGATGTTCTGTGAAAATTTCTCCCCTTACGGTACTTTAATTTTGAACACTTATTTTTATTTTTAGAATCAAGAGGGAATATTTAAACTCTAGGTTTCATATCATGAAAGACAAACGCAAAAATTCTGTGAAATATTTCATAAAATGCATGGTGTATTTTATTTAATAATCGTTACGTAAGAGAAAAAATTCTCAACTATTCTTTTCTCAATCGCAGCTAAATGTCGTACCTTGTTTCAGGTCATAAGAGAGAAGCAATATGTTACTTTACACCCTATTGAAATCTTTCTAAAAATTATGAATATTTCTATCAAATTCTGAAATAAAATATATCTCAATCTTTTCACAGCAAATAGGTGTTTATTATGCGAGATCCTAAATTAATGTAAACTCCCATCAAATTCCGAAGTTTACATTAGACAATGGCTACTTAATCTCATCTGAATGCAGGAGATCAGAAGAGAAAAAATAATACAGATTGCAATAGATTCTGAAGTTCGTTTTAAACCTAGGACACTTAATTTTCAACTACAGGAAATAAAAGTAACAATGTTATTTTAAATTATAAATGTAGACGTGATCCAATTCTGAAACGCAGGCACGATCAAATTTGATCTTTATGCCAGATGCAGAATTCTTTTGATGAATAAAATCGGATATTGTTTTGAAAGCATGTGTTTTCTAACCGAGAGAAAATATTTAAAAAGATGTTTTTCTGATACAAGGTCATATAAGGCGCACATATGTTTTATGACACCATATCTCAGACTAACGTCAACGATTTTTACAACAGTCATGAAACTTTTGCCTCAAACGCTCAAATGGAAAACTATTTTTTCATAGCTCAACCTTTATTTAACTATTTTAGAAACAACAAATTTTCGAAAATATTTAAAGGTCCTTCAAATTGCAGTTGAAATACGTCCAATCTGTTCGTTTCATCAAAAAACCTTTTGAAATTCAAATATATATCTTGTCCTGTTTACTTTCGCTTTTCCTTACCTGTCAGTTGTTGTGTTTCTTGTCTTTTTTCTTTGCTTGTCCTTCTTTGCAGAGGTATTCATGGCATAGGTAGCTCAAATTGATAAAACTATAGACTGTTGCATAGAAAAAGATATCTATGATGTAAAAATAATTTCTGACTCAAGATATGCTTTAATGGAGTTTGAGTAAGTTGATGAAAAGAGACAAAATTTTAAATGTTATTAACAGAAAGTTGAAATCAACAAATATACAATTAAAATAGGTTAAAGTCCATCATGGTATAATAGGCAATGAGCGGTCAGATGCCTTGGCAAAACAAGCTGAAAATAAGGATAAAATTGTTCTAGAGTTCACTCTTTCGAGAGTTCAAACTAGAACAAATGAGGAAGAAAAAAAGAGTTAATCACTAAATGGCAGGAGCGTTGGACAAATTCAAAAAAAGGTGATTGGACAAGGATTTTTTAAGGATTTTAAATTGAACAGATTCTATGAAAACTTTTATTATAATCAAGTCCTTTCGAGCCACGGTATCTTTGGCGCCCATCAATCCGGACTGTTCAATAAGGATGCAAGTTTGCTAAAGTGGTGACCCTAATGAGACAGTGGAACATGTCTTATTGCAATTTAACTTATGGGACAATGAGAGGAGTGGTTGGCCGAAAGATTCGACACGAAGAGCATTTTCTGAATTGATTTTCCATCCTGGGTTTAAAAAAGAGAGCCATTTCCTTAATTCAGAAACTAATTTCAACTCTCCTCAGTTCCCATTAAGAACTTTTGACATTTTATGTTTTTCTTTGTATTAATAATTATTTCTTGAACTCTAGAGTTTTACTTTAAATTAAGTTTTCTTCAAATTTGGAAGATTCTATATTTAATCAAACTTTAAATACTTATTTAGAATTTTTCATGTTGAATGTAATTATTTTTCGACGAATTCTATTGTAATCTATTCAAATAAAAATGGGGATAAAGTAAATCCTGTAGAGCTTCTTCTAGACCGAGGTAGATTTGATATCATGTTATTATTCAGTCTCGCCATACACCACAAATTCAACCATCATCCCAACTAGTCCCTTCAGACATTCGAGATATTCTTTCATCCTTTTCTGAAACACTTCAAGAGCAAAGCTAATTCCAAATGGAAGAAGCTTAAATTTTAATATATGAGATAGAGTGAAGAATATTGTTAATTCAGAAGACATAGGATGCAACATTGTCTCCCAAAATCCAGAATTGGCCTCAATCACACTGGATATTTTCGCATTGTTGAATTTTGTTTAGTGTGCAATCTATAGATGTCATTTCGGATGGCTTCATCCCGAAAATTTGGGGGAAATATGCAGTTCCGTGCCAAATTATGTATTGCAGCAATATATTCTTCGACTTCTTCATCTTCCTCTTTCATCAGATCATAAATTACATTTCGAGTTGGAATAAAATAGCTTTCCAATATAATTTTAACGACTTCGTATGAATTGACATTTGTTTGCTTCAAATTGAAAGTGCTAAATATTTCTTCGGATTGTAATCCCATCAAATATAAAAAAGATAAATTAACTGTTCGGCTTCAGGCTTGTCCATTAACTCAATGTTCACTTTGGAATGAAAAGACAGCAAGCGACAGAATCTTTTAAGCTGGCGTCGCCATTTTTTTCGCCTTTGAACAAAATTTTTTCTCATTTTCCGCGCTGCAAGTTTCATTTTGATAGGAAATTAATGTTGCGTCAACTTTTTCTTATCTGTCAAAAGTTTTATAATCTCTTATGCTTCAGATAAATAAAGATATTAAGTTAAAATGAAGATGAATTTATTTATATGAAGAAGATATAAGCGGGCACATTTTGCGGCCATTATCCGAAAAGTAGCTACAATAGAATAACAAATTTATGTACAATATTTACATATATAATATTGTTCGATTTGCATCAATACATATCATCTTAATAAATAAATGCAACCACCAAATAAATAAAACTGGCGGTTTGTCGCCTTTTTTCCTATTTTGCAATTTTGGTATTTTTTATTAAAAACTTCTGAAATTACTATTCGAGAGAAGGGTAGGGGTTTGGTGTGGTTCTGTAGGGTTTAATGGCGCAAGAGCCATTCCAGGCTAAACTGCGACAATCAAATGGTAAATGTCAGTATACTAGTAGAAAAAAGCTAAAATACGATAGGAGTTAGATGAAAAAAATTGTAAAATTTGAGCAAAAAGGAACACAATTAGAGATCAAA
This sequence comes from Araneus ventricosus, assembly GCA_013235015.1. Taxonomy (NCBI): domain Eukaryota; kingdom Metazoa; phylum Arthropoda; class Arachnida; order Araneae; family Araneidae; genus Araneus; species Araneus ventricosus. The sequence goes on from BGPR01000738.1 coordinate 360,134, forward strand.
GTTAAAAGCTATAGATGTTTGTAAAAAAGCCAAAAGCCTTTAAAAAGTTAAAAATATCTCGATGGTGTTTTTCACCCACCAAGTCTTGTAAGGTTAGAAACGATGAATGGAAATAATGAATACGGTGAGATTTAAACGATGAACATTCGACTAAAATGTGATGAACAGTAAAATTCTCGTGACATGTGGGTCACACTGGTGCTCTTTCGCCAAAAAAAGGAGGTGCTTGTGCTTAAAGTGAGTATGTCCTATACGGAGGCGAGTGAATTTCACGTCCAATCCCCGTATAGGAGCACAGGCCACATATCAATCAAGGGCTTTACAAAATGTAATTTATTGTTACTCTGCAGATACCAATTTTTCTGTCAAGTTGTATGAAGATGTGAATCGAAAGACTTCTTAACATCGCTGTAAGGGATGTCATGCGATAGAAAAGCAGAAATATATTTAGTAATAGAATCCGCTATTTCATTACCAGAAATGCCCACATGACTCGTAACCCAACAGAAAATAATATTAAAACCTTCTTTTCGAAGAAACTGTAAAATAGATAAAATGTCTAAAGCAATAGGATGCATTCGATTGTCATAATGAGAAAGAGCTTTTAAAGAACTCATGCTATCGGTATAAATAATAAAATTACGCTGTTTAGAAGGCGAAATTTCCTGGAGAGCACGGAAAATTGCCACCAGCTCAGCAGTAGAAACAGAACAACAATTATGTAGACAATAGCTCAACGTATCAGATGGAAAGACAACACCACAACCAATATGTCCATCTGATTTCGAGCCGTCTTTAAAAATTGGTGCGAAGGAAGAATTCCGATAGAGATGGTGGTGAAAAAGTTTTGAAAAGTAACCGGAGCAGTTGAGGATTTATCAAATCCCGAAAAGGGATTCAAAAAAGAAAATTGTGGGATATCCCAAGGCAGAAAACAGAAGAAATCAGAAGATTGAATTGCAATATTACTAAGGTCCGAGTCATTTTGAAGCATTTTGGTTCTCTCAAAAAAGGCAGAATATCAGAGGGACGAGCAGCATAGAGTCTGCGAAGACTAACTGGTAACGTTAACTGGCTTATGGGGTGCTTTGGTACAGACTGTGCTCTGAAGAAAGACAAGGCGGAATTTTTTTGTCGCCTTAAGTGAAGTGAAACTCTCCACTGGAGAAGTACGGAATGCTCCAGAGCAGATCCTTGAAGCGGAGTGGTGGATGGTATCTAACCGCCTCAAAACAGTAGGACGATCCGAGCCATACGTCCGTAATCTATATGGGAGAGAATCAATGTCTGGTAAATACGGAGAAGGGAGGTTCGATCGGCACCCCAAGATGTTTTGGAGAGGACCTTTAGAATGTTCAAATATCTCTCACACTTCTTCCACAAATATAAGATATACAGAAGGAAAGTAAGTTTACGATCGATAATCACTCCCAAAAACCGTATGTCATTCACGACAGGAATAGCAACATTCTGTATATGAATGACAGGATCAAGATGAAGGTTTCGCTCCCGACAGAAGTGGACACACCGACTCTTCTCGGGAGAGATAGTGTGTCCGTTATTATTTTGCCAAGCTGCCAGCTTATTCACTGCCTTTTGAAGTTGTCGTTCAATTAAATTCATATTACTGCCTTGGCACGAGAACTGCAGATCATGAACGTAAAGGTTTCAAAGAACAGATGATGGCAAATTATGAAGAATTTGACTAAGGTGAACGATAAAAAGTGTGACACTGAGGACGCTTCCTTGAGGAACACCCTCAGCTTGAATAAAATGATTTGTGTAAAAATTTCCAACACTAACTCGAAATGCTCGATAGGATAAAAAGTTCTTTATAAAGATGGTAAGTTCCCCCTAAAACCAAAATTAAAAAGTGTGGACAGTATGCCATAGCGACATGCACGGTCTTATGCTTTTTCTATATCAAAGAATATACAGACAAGATGGTTTCTCCTAACAAACGCGTTGCGTATTTGGGTTTTCAGCAGAACGAGGTTGTCAAAAGTAGACAGCCCTCTACGGAAACCATTCTACAACGGGAAGATGCATCCTTGTTTCTCTAATTCAAAGATGAGACAAGCATTGACCATGCGTTCAAAAGTCTTGCTTAAGTAGCTCGTCAAAGCAATTGGCCCGTAGTGCAGAGGTTTGGATGGATCTTTGCCAGGTTTTAGATTGGAATCGCAATAGCTTCATGCCATTGCGAAGGGTACTTCTGCTCAGTCCAAATTCTGGTAAATAAAAATAACAAATGGAAAAGGGAAGTGGTATTGAAATGGCGAAACATATTATATGTGATTCCATCTGGGCCGGGACTGGTGTCATGTGCCTGAGACACGGCGGTTTCCAGCTCAAACATCCTGAACTCAGAATTGCATGGAAGGGTACTGCGGGCAGTAAAACGCAAATTCATCATCTCCGCACGATTCTTAATCGCCACAAAGTCAGGGCTATAAGAATCAGTTGCGGAAACTTTTGCAAATGCGTGCCCGAGAGTATTGGCTATGTCTAATGGAGCGCAATGCATTACATTTCCCGTATTTAAAACAGGAAAGGAAAATTCACGAGAAATTTCATTAGTAGCCTTGCCTTTTTTCCACAATTGTTTACTAGAAGTAGAGGATGTGATTGATGAAACAAAATTAATCCTAATTACCTCTTAAAATGTTCCACAGTTTCTTTTCCTCCTTTCGACTGTCAAGGCAAGCTTCATTGCACCACGGTCTACGGAATTTTCTTAGCCTGTGGGGAACACTTGGGAATGGTAATGTTTGCGGCGTTTATTAAACACTCAATGACATTTTGTACTGATTCCGACAGGTTTGCAGTACTGACCATAGACTCAGTGATATATGCCAGTTGCATGAAATTACCCCAGTCTGCCCGATGGAATAGATACCGTGGAGGATATTGAACCTATCAGCATAGGAGACTATTATGGGGAAGTGATCACTGTTACAGAGATCACTTTCGACGGTTAAATTCAGCAACGTCAGGAGTTTACGAGAACAAATGGCCAGATAGAGACTGTGGAAGGTGCGTGTGGGTTCGTGGAAGTACGCTTTCTCATCCTTATTGAGCAGACAGAGACAGTTATTGGAAATTAACCGTTCTATCTGGCGCCCACGAGATTTTGTAACATCCGAACCCCACAAAGTAGTAGGTCCGTTGAAGTCGACTAACAAAATAAATGGTGCAGGGAGCTGGTTCACTAAGGTGTCGAGGTCATGTTGACTAATGACATCGTGAGGTGGCAAATAAACGCAGCAGATTGTAACTAAAGTTCGAGCATGAACTTGTACAGCCACAGCCTGCAAATAAGTGTGTAAAGCAAGAGGCGTGCTAGGATACAAGTTAGAGGTAAGGATGCATACACCGCCAGAATGATTACTTGAAGTGGCAGCATCCTTCCTAACGCTATTATAACCCCGTAATTTGAGAGGGTAATTGGGCGACAAAAAGGGTTCTTGAAGTCCAATGCAAATAGGATGAAAATAGTTTATTAAACCTTTAAGGTCCTGTAATTTGGACCGAATGCCGCGACATTTCGGACAAAGGAAAGTGCACACTAAGAGTGTGTTAGAGAATTAGAAGTAGGAACACAGAGTGGAGTTTCCGACGCATCACAATTAATCTGCAAATCTTCATCTTCATCTGATTGATGAAGTTTGAGATCGGGGAACTGTGAACAGGACTGTGTTATAGTTGGACCGAAAGTGCACAGACTAATGTTCTAGGTGGACTTGCTTTAGAACAGGTCTTTGCGAAGAAGAGCATGAATGGCAACAAGGTGGAACACACGTGCCTTCTTTTTTTTCGTTCGGCGAGTTGTGATAGAGAGGTGAAGAATGGATGTGAGTTGATGTTCCCTTTTTTTGGATTCCTGTTTCTTACAAGCTGCTGCTTGGTGTTCCAATCATGTTTTTCGTGAGATGAATTGAAAGCTACTTCCATGAGCTTTTAAGGTTATTATTCCAATGACATCAGCATCACAGTTGTCTCTACTAAAAGTGTAGCTAGATGGAGATCTCGGCTTCGAGTCAATGATTTTTCGATCTTAGCATGCGTTGGTAAGACTTTTTTTCAACTGCAGTTGAAGCTTGTTTTTCCCATGTTGCAACATTTTTATACTAGTTAAAATAATATTTTCTTACAACGTATCACTATAATGAATCATTTTTAGAGTAACGATACATATTTTCATCCACGTGTTTTGATGACTCTTACAGATTCTGATGTGTACACAGTGATGCCGTGGAATAAATGTTATTAAATAGTGTTTTTCTTGTTTACTCATTGGTGTGCTCTTGCCTTTGGTGTACTAACCATTATTACGATCATTGTGCCATTTATCATGTATTTATTTTCAGCTATAGGGTTAGGCCCAGCTTAATATTTTAGTCACACCTTAACAGGGACTTTGGGCACACCACCAAAAATGGAAGGCAAATCCTTCTGGACTATACCCTGATCAGCGAGGTCCAAAGCGACGTAATTGTGGTGAACGGATTTTTTTAATTTTGCAGGGAGATCCTTCTGAGAAAGTCCACGTTTGGCTTGTTTAAGCTTCTGTGACATCTCAGATTCGGATCTTTCTCTGTTTTTGTGAGTATTTGATACCTCAGGAGCACTTGTGACATTTAAGTCAGAGTCAGCGTCTGAGGAGTTTCCGGCACTCGCATCAGAGATCGAGTGGTCTTCTTTGGCAAAGGATGTTTTATTTTTATTACTTTTATGGTGAGCATTACCTGAACCAGAAGAATGAGCTTTGTATGAGGATGGTTTCCGAAATTTAGAGACAGTGTTGGTTGTGATTTAGTTATTGTTTGCAGATTGACCTTTAGAAGATATTTTGGTTTTTCCTTTACTTTTACTGTTGTAAATTCAGATGAGTTGTGTGAAGCTGGTGGAACTGCAAAAGTTGGTGAATTTTTTTTATTTTTAGTACCCGATGAGGATGTTATTGGTATAGGGTAAGCAGATGTTGAAGGAGAGGGGATTGTATTAGACATTGTGACTAAATGGTTACAGTGAGGACAATGGGTGGTCTGGTAGGCGGGATGGTTTTTTCCCAAGACAGAAGCGTAGCTCCAACCTTCAGGTGCTGAGTGTGCTTTGGCTATTCGTCGATCTTCAGGGAATGTGATGTTATTTTTAAATTTGATGGCAACAACTTCTTTCTCTACTTTTCATTTAGGACAGGAACGCGAGAAAGAAGTGTGTTTGCCTTGACAATTAATATATTTTTTAACGGCCGTGCAATCGGTGCTCTCGTAGCCAGCCACTGCAAAACGGGCGCAAGTAAGTGCCCCGCTTCAGTTTGTTTTGGAGTGGACAAAACGCTGGAATTTGAAACATCATAGAGGATTGGGAATATACGGTCTTACGAAACATCGAATGTATCCAGCCTTTATATATTCCGGCAATCTAGGCGGGTTGAACGATAAAATAAAATGCTTTGTCGGCATAAGCTCACCATCGCAACGAATGTTAATGCGCCACACATCTTTAACAGCTTGACCACTTAGTTCTAGTGCAAGTTCGTCAATCGAAAGGTTTAGGAGCCTTCAGCAGGTAATGACACCCTTTGAGGAGTTAAGGGTCTCATGTGGCTTTACAGATACGGATATTGTTGAAAGTGAATGTATATTCCGGAGTTGGAGTGCTTGCTGGCGAGAAGCATCCTCGACAAGCAAGTCACCTGAAAGCGTGAGTTTAGTTGATGTCACAATGCCAACACTGCCTGTGATGGCCTTCTCGCAGAGAAAAATGGGAACACTTCCAAAGTTTTCATTATTTCCTGATATACTTTTTATGATGAAGAATGTTTAGAAGTTTTGATGAGAGGATTGCCCACTAAGGGGAGGTTTCTTTGGAAGAACCATTCAAAATCAGAAAGGGATTCGGGACCCGACGGCACCGCCCACCACGGAGACCAACAAGGGAAGGCAGCAACTGGCTGTGGGAAATCCCAGCCTCCGCACTTACCTTAGTGCTAGTCAAAACCTATACGGTCAGAGTCACCTCCAGGAACGTCGACCACATTTAACGGCAAGCACCAGAGAATGACCTTTTTGCTTTATCCCTAGCAGCCTGACCAAGTGGTTAGTATACCAGCCGAATTGATACACCGGGGACAAACAGTGCACCACCCGTCTAATGGGTCGCCACGCACTGCCAACACGTGGGTGTATTTAGCTGTCCATGAGAAGCAAGAAGCAAACAGAGCGGCGTCAGCTTCTCATGGAGAGCTCCCTCCAGGGAAGGAAGAAAAAGAAGAAATTCAAAAAGGAGGCAAAAACTCGAAAGGAGATCAGATACTAGGATATCTTGGAGTCGTCACACCTTAAGTAGATGTGCCCCTGAGGGGAGAAGGGGAGGGGATGATTCCTACAAACTAAGATTAGATTTTCACTCACGTAGGTCGAAAACGTGATATCCATCAAATTCTTGAGATCAAATGTTTCGAAGATTGCAGCTATCTATGCAATTTCTTGCTCGAGAATGTTAGTAAACATGATCCCTCTTTCTACTCCAATCGCGAGACAGCTATTCATATAATCACAAAACAATTTAAGGTGATGCAGTCAAAATGCGGAAGGCTATTACGAAATGCGGGAACCGGATGGATAATTTTTTTACAAATCATATAAGTTCTATAGGAAAGCTGCAATGGCAATAGCCTTGCCCCGTTTTTTCCCTCCTCTTGTAAGATACAAAAGTATTCGTGGAAACAGCTTTACAAGAAGGAGGGAAAGAAAAAACGGTATTCGATTTGACAAACGTTTTAAACGTTTCTGATATATATTAACCGCTTCAAATTTATTTAATCTCTTATTAGATGACACCACCCATTTGGGATATTTTTATTATTTCAATCTATTTAAGATGGTAAAAATTTCTTTTTCTTACAGTACAGTAAAGAGGATTTCACTATCCGCATTTAACTCAGTTCTGGTTTAAGTCCCCGTAGTCTAAATGTCAATTATATTATTATAAAAAATCCATAATTGAAACCCAAACACAAATTTGCAATATCGCTAAACATTAAAATGATAAGTAGCTACCTTATCTATATTCGAAATCAATATCCAAAAAATTATCTCAGCTAATTATAATTTTATCAAATAATTAAAATCAATAATACTATTAGAAAATGAATAAATAAATATTGCTAAAGCCCAAGAAGTAAAATAGAATCTAAAAGAAATTACACTACCCTATCAATAATCAGACTTAAAACCATTAAATATAAAATATTGCCCTTAAAATCAAAATAACATAAAAAAGGCCTTTCGGCAAGCTGGAAGGCAAAGGTAGATTCCTTTACGTTAATGTTACAAAAGTAATGAAATATTACGTATTGATCAATATAGACATAGTCAAAGACTTTATTGTTTCTACACTTGGCGATATTTACGCTGTGATTCTGTTTCCATGACATTTATTTTTTTTACTATATGAAGGTATTATCATTCTACACAAAAGGTTATGCTAGATTTATTGGTCAGTACATAGGCCATTTTTTTATATCCCAACACATAATTATTCAACAGGTAGAAGTGATAAAGAAACAAATATTGCTGCAGTTCAAATTCCCCCTAGGTAACATTAAGCCGGCCTATCTGAAACAGTAGCAAGAAATTGATACTTGACACGAATGAAGAACGACTCTAGATTTAAAAATTAGTTTATTTAATCTAGGTTACCATATAATTGTGCGAGCATTACTTTGTCATATACTAAAATCGCATGTCATGAAACATTTAAACACTACTAGAATGGGCTCAGTTAGAGAACTCCCTGGTTGCTGAGATAATAAATAAATTCTAAATTCTTAATATATAAGAAAATAAAAATTATTAAACATTGTCAGTTGCAAATTTAATACGTTTGTTTAAAGCATAGGATATAAATGCAGCCATTTTGAACAGAAACTTTAATCTCCATCGACAGTTAAAATCAAATACTTAGGCAGAAAACCACAAAACAATTTTAAAGTTAATGAGATATTTTTCAATATCAAAAAGGATAAAGGGAACTCTTATATATCTATCTTTTTCGGCAATTTTATATTATAGTTATTAAACAAATCTTGGTGCAGCCATGATTAGTTAAATATCAAATTAATGTAATTTGTAAATTTAACTAATTAACCATTAAAATTAACTATTTGATTACTTAAAATTAATTATTTACTTAATTAATAATAAATATTTAATTAATTGTGACGATATCTTCAATAAACCTTTTTTATGGCTCATAGTATGTGCCAGCAATCTTAATCTTGTAATTATCTTAATTTAAATTAAAGTCATTTTGTATGTATTCTCAACATCTCCTCCTAAACCACTGGACTGATTTCAACCAAACTTTATAAACTTTTTATTTAAGACAAGAGAAATGTCACCTTCAACTTTTCATAGCTCAAATGTTACTTACAATTTCATTTAATAAAAAATTAAGCAAGGCTTTTTTCCGCGATATCTTTGGAAAATATTATCTCACGAAGCTATTTTTGCACCTTATTAAATTTTAAAAAATTAGAATTTCAGTGACAAAAATTTCATTTCCATACAATTTGTTTCACTCATTTTGATGTTTTTTCAAAATTAATTTTAAACAGAATTCGTAACAATATTCTTTATTTTCAAAGAACAATAATATTACGAATACATTAACAGAATTCTGGACGAATGCTAAAAGAAAATTTTAAAAGTACACGATTAATAATTTATATCAGGATCAACTATTGATTTGATTTATTTTCATTCTTTAAATTGATGAACAATTAACTAGTTAATCTAATTTTTCCAAAACATTCATTAAAATTTCTTCATTCGTTTACTTTACTTATCATTAGCAAAATTTGAAGTACCTATTAGGGTGGGCGGAAAAACCTTTTTTCAGAAATCGATTTTGGCATAGTGCGGAAATGTTGTGCAATAGATCTGTTAAAACCCTCCAAAAATTTCATCAGTTTCGTTTAATATTTAGCTGCGAACATCTGACATTGAAAAACAGAAAAAAAGGAAAAAAATCGTTTTTTGTGAAAAAATATATTTTGAAAAAAATTCCAAAATTTTTACTGGAATGCAATGAAAATGTTACATAATGGGTCAGTTTGAACCCACAAAAAATTTTATCAATTTTTCTCAAAATTTAACTGCGCCCCTCTGACATGAAAAAATGGAGAAAATTTGAAAAATTGGGTTTTTTGAAAGAAATATAATTTGAAAAGTAATTTTAAAATAGTATTGGAATATAACGGAAATATTACGTAATGCATTAATTAGAACCCACCTAAAATTCAATAAATTTTACTCGATAGTTATTCGCTGATTTAAAAATAAGCACGCAGGCAAATAAAACCTATCCTATATATGTATATACCTATCCTTAACATCAGAAGCGCATGTAGCATTAATTGAGGAACTAAGTTGCAAGTATACATGTCATATATCATTAACTGCTGGTGAAAGTGCAAAAGAATTAGCCCAAGGTATTATCAAATTTACAAAAACGTATAATATGAGTTTGCAGAACCTATCGGTTATCAGATGTGACGGAGCAAATGTGAATATGGGATGGAAAGGAAGAATAATACGTTTGCTTGAGACACACATTGGAAGACCATTACAATTGAATATATCTATGCAACATACTAATGAGTTGCCACTAAGGCAGCTCATTCTGGAAATGGGCAGCTCAACAAGTGGACCATATTCATATTCTGGACCTAATGGATTGCTTCTAAAAGAATGTGAAAAAATCCAGTTGTCAAATTTGATCAAATTGACTGTACTCTTCAGCCTTTGGATCTGAAAAATATCAAAAAACTAAGTACTGACAAACAATATTTGTATCGCATCTGTCTTGCCATAAAAGATGGTAGTTGTTCTTCTAGCGTGTCTGACAATAGCCCAGGTAAACTCAGTCATGCACAATGGCTGACCCCCACAAACTGTTTGTTACGGTTACACATTGGCACTCCTTGTCCATCACAGAATCTAATAATACTCGTGAAGTATGTAATGCTGGTTTATGCTCCAATGTGGTTTGAGAAAAAAATGAAATCGAATTGCCAGTAAGGTGCCCAACATTTCTGGAAAATGATTTCTCTTGCAAGGCAGCTTCCAGACAATGTTAAGAAAATTATTTACAAAGTATTCTCAAACAATGCATATTTTGCGCATCCCGAACACCTATTATTAACAATGCTACATGATTCTAGAAAACACATCCGGGAATTATCAGTTAGGCGTATTATCGGCGCCAGAGAAAAGAAGACGAAGGACTCGGGTGGTTTGCGTTTGTTCAAGCTTCCTAAACTCAATTTCGAAGCAGCCGATTATATTGATTTAATTGATTGGTCAAACTGTGTTGTAACAGAGCCCCCTCTTACAATGCATATAAAGGACAAAGACTTGAAAGAAATGTGCAAAGAAGAACAGTTTCCAGTATTAAGTTTCGAGGAATTTCTATGTCACACGCATTCTGTTGAACGATGTGTTAAACTAATATTTGAAGCTGGAATGAAAGTTTGTGGTGAGACTGCAAGAGATGGATATATTCGTGCCAAACTTCAAGCAAGGAAAGAACTTCCAACGTTTGACAACAAGGGACACTATTATTCTAACACTTAATATTCAATATGCATGAGGTATTATTACATAGATTTCAAATTGGTAGATTTTTGTTCTAATTTATACTCTATCTGCGTGCAATTCAAGAAAAAATATGCTGGTATTACTTTCGTAAAAAAAATTGAATAAAAAGTTAAATTACGTAATAATTATAGAATTATTATTGTTTATAGTACTATATAATTAATCATTTAATGTCAATACTAATTTTGAAAAATAATTTTCATAGTACAGTTTTTTACAAAATCCGATATTTTTTTCATTTTTCTCCAATTTTTCACGTCAGAGGGGCGCGGTTAAATATTAAGAGAAATTGATAACATTTTTTGTGGGTTCAAACTGACCCATTATGTAACATTTTCATTGCATGAGAGTAAAAATTTTGGAATTTCTTTCAAAATATATTTTTTCACAAAAAACAATTTTTCTCTTTTTTTCTGTTTTTCAATGTCAAAGGGGCGCGGCTATATATTAAACGAATTTGATGAAATTTTTGGAGGGTTTTATCAGATCTATTGCACAACTTTTCCGCACTATGCCCAAATCGATTTCTAATAAAAGGTTTTTTCGGCCCACCCTAGTACCTATATAACAAATAATTTATGGACAAATCGGTTGTTTTTAAAAATCATTTTTTCAATTGATATTCTCATTTTAATTAAAAACGTTTCAGATCAGAAAATGAATTTGTGTATTATGATTTTTATACAATAGTATTTTTTAGATTAAAAATATTAGAAGTGAAAGCATTTTAATCCGGAACAAAGCCAGGTATGTCGACTTGTTCACCGTATAAAAAGCGGCTGATAGGTGCTCATAACTTCTAAGTAATTCTTGCTGCCATAAAACTTTCAATATAAAAATTATTTCTTATGATATGGTGATAATTCCCCTAATAGAAATTTTCTTTCTATTTTCTATCGCAACGGAGGTATGGGGAAAAGATAAATTGGTGAGGGGAATTGAACATCGCTTTTCAGATCATATATTCTAAGCAATTGTAGCTATCAAAAAAACTTTTAGTATAAAAGTTGTTCGTTATGTTTAGGTGATAATTCGCCTAATTGAAACTTTCTTTCTATCTTCAATCGTAAAAGAGTAATGGGGAAATGATAAATTGGGGGGGATTGAATATCGCTTTTCAGCTCTTAACTTCTAAGCACTCTTAGCTGACAAAACTTTTAATATAAAAGTTGTTCGTTATGATAAGGTTATAATTCGCCTAATTGAATTTTTTCTATTTTTAATCGTAACAGAGCTTTAGGGAAATGATAAAATGGGACAGGGGATTGAAAATTGGTATTTTAGGTCATAACTTCTAAAAAACTGTAGCTATCAAAAAAGTTTCAATACAAAAGTTGTTTGTTATGAAGAGGCAATAATTCGCCTATTTTGTGTTTGCTTTCAATCTTCAATCATAAAGGAATTATGGGAAAATGCAATTTTCAATCTTGCAAAGATCACACATGAAATTAAAAGCTAACTTATGCCTTTATTCCTTCTGTTGAAAACGAATTTAAAGAAATTAAATTTTTAGCATTTCAAAATCATTATATTGAAATTAAATGAAAACAGCTGCATTCTATTTAATAAAGCTAAGAATGTAGGGCTAAATATCTTTACCCAAAATATTTAAAATTTTTATGGCATTTACACGATTTTGTTTTCTGTATTGGAGCTGAGTGATCTCCTAAAATTGGCATTCTGTTCAATGAAATGCTTACTATAAAATATTAATCTAAATTAAAAAATAAATCTTAAATAAATTTACCTTATGGATGATGTGGTTCATTTTGATGAAACTTTTCAAAATGAGACAGAGTTGATAACAATTCCTAGAATGGCAAAGCCATGTATTTGTTCTTATCACCAAATAAAGTAAGAATTTTATATCCACAATCTTCTGATTCTAAAATACTTTTGTTTTTCATTTTTGATCCAGTACATATATTCAAATGTATCCGAAACAACTGGATAAATAAAAAAATAATGTACAAAATATGTACTTCCTTGATTTTGATGATCATTCTGTAAATAAACCGCTTGTTTTAAAACTGTAAAAAGTATCCATTCATTAGAAGAGGGACAACTCTTAAAATAAGCCTACGGCATTTCTGTGAAAGCTTTTACCAATTAGCATGGAACGCCAAAATATTAAGCTTGTTACGCAAATCTTCAATGATCATGTTTCTGAAGGGTTGAGGAAAGCAGGAGAGCAAACAAATGAAATGCATTGCTCGGAAACCGCTGATTTCATTGAAATCGTAATGAAGTGGTGGAAGGTAATGAATGTAAAAAGTTTATTCAAAGGTAAGCATAAAAGGGATAAGATCTTGGATCCACTTACATCCAATCCAGGTGATGAAAATAATGTTTTCTGCATAAATTTTTAAATTGGATGGATGCTTGGAAAGCAATAAAGTAATATTCTGGTTTCCTAACTAGAGAAACTTTTACTGCCTCATCTCATACTACCTATGCAGTTCTTGAACTCAGTAGTTATTGTTTTAAGGAACTGGGATTTTCAAACATATTCACTGGAAAAATCAAAATTCATTTACTGTAACACCATTTCGGTAAATTCAGACAGCTGTCTGGTGGACAGTACAACGTCACAATTAGACTATGTTTTGAAAACGAAACAAAATTACGGTTGCAGTGCATTGGGACTTTGAAAGAGAAATCTGCTGAATTTGGTGATATAAATGTTAATTTGTGTGAAAAGTGTGAGGGAGAAATTAAATTAGAAAGTAGTGAATATTTAAACTTTATTGATATTACTGTTGTATAGGATGATTTGATCTCATTGATTCCAATTTTTCCAGTATTAAATTATGTTGATGGTTATTGCTGCTACTCGTACGCAAAATAGTAAAAAATGTCAATCAGGTAAAGACTCAATATCAGTTAATGACATAGTTGACAAATTTGAAATTTCAGATGATGTTGAGAATCGTTATATTCAAGCATCGGAAAGAGGAGGTTTGACATATCCTAACCCTTAAGTTCTACAAATCATAATATATTCATATGTAGTTGTTCAGAAATTAATTTCTGAAAAATATGAGCATATGTTTTTAAAAATGTAGAAGCAAAAAGCTGTAACAGTAAAGTTAATTCTTGTAATTTTAGAAGACAAATGTTCATAGTTTAAATTTTATTACTGAATCATTAGATAATCGTTCTGTAAATATTTTCCTTAATAAATTACTGTAGAGAATGAAATATTCATTTAAAAAAAGCGTTTACTCAAAAACCGAGCAAATGCTGAACAGAAAAAAAATACAAAATCATAAAAGAGAAAATTATAAACACTAATAAGTTAATTTCTCAACTACAATATATTATAATCGTGTGTGTATGATTCATTTTTTTCTTTCATTATTCTGTAATAATGAAATTACATAGAACTGTTCGTGTGTTAGTCTCCGATAAATGTATTTTTGTCGGTGCATATTACAGTATCATTTTGTTTTACTAATATGCAATTTTTGAATAAATAATTTTTGTTTATTATTATGTGTTCCCTTTTTTTAAAATATTAGTACATTTAGGTTAGCACTCAATTTAAATAGCTAAGAGTTTCAAGTTAGACCTTTAAGAACATTTTGAAAATTTGAGGAAAATATTTATAAAGAAAAATAATTTCTCACGAAAGTATGATTATTTTAAGAAAGTGGTTGAATACAAATTCTAATTGAATGATTTGAAGCTGTGTATTTTGTTAAAAAATTTACATTTGTTTTCTATACAATCTATGTAGAAAAAAATATTTTTTATGAAAATGTAGAGTAGATGTTTCACTAGAAATCTCTGACTTTGATAATTTAAATTACCAAGATTTGATTCAAGATTATTTCTACCTATTCATTTGAACCATTCCTATTTATTTCCAAAGCTTAGAATTTTATGCGGAGTTTCTGAGAAGTTTACATTCCTAAAAGAATACAACAAATGTGTTTTATTTATTAATTAGAAACATAATAAAATGATAATTTAAAAAATGAACGTAATTTCCAAAATGCTAATTTTGTTAATTCTGCATGTCTAAAAAAACGGCACTACAATAATAATTATATCTTCTGAAATTTTTTTCGGCTTTATTCATAAATAAAAATAATTAACAGGTAAGAAAAATGAGTACACTTCTAGCCTAGTCTGCAGTTACTCGGAACATCGACTCGAATTCGGCGACAACTTTTATTATAGTGGATCGGATTACATCAGTGGCGTTACTGATTCCTGCGTGGAGGCTTTCTTATACATGGGGTAATTTCAGAGCAAACTGAGGGCGAGAAGAGGAGGATGAAGCGCGATGTGAGCGAACAAGTCGCTACCAGCACACACAGGCTACCGCGATGCGGCAGATGATCCCAGCCTCTTATTTGAACAAATGAGACCTCTAATTGCTCCTAGGAATCAAAAGAAAATAAATGGTGAGTGTGCGAACTGAAACTAAATTTTTAAAAATGAGGGCCACCTAATTTTTATATATATACAGCAAAAGGATTGGTATATATATATATATACAGGTTTATACAGCAAAATTGATGTAACCTGGCTAAAGCTTGTCCATAGCCAAACAACTTATTCAATTGTTGAAAACTCGATATACTTGGATTGCATTTTTTAATATTTTTACTAGCAACAGAGTTCTTTTACATGATAACATCTAAATGTTTACATTTAACTTCTGTTCATGGTATCTCTAGTATTTTCAATTCTTTAGATTTTCTTTTAGATTTACTTGCATTGCTTAATTAGTGAATTTTTATTTTATGAATTTCATCTTGATATGTCTAGCTTGCTTTGTTTCTCTACGTTCATATATAACAAGTTATATTTTGGTTTATATTAATATATATATTCAGTTAATTATTTCAAACAATCAAAACACTTGTCACATTTTCAATACATACATATATCAATTTATAGATAAAAATTAATATATATATGCTCCTTACACCCTCCCGAGAGAAGCGGGAGGTTTCATGCTCATTGTTACGATGAGCGGTGAAAGAGGTCCTGACGATGTCCAACGTTGAATTTCTGCTTCATGTGCGGAGAGGGAAATTTTCAGGATTAGCCTTCTGAAATTATACCTAACTGGAAGTTTTAATGACACGCTTCCGTGCATGATACGTAAATGGAAACTTTGAAGATGATCTTCCGTAAAATGTACTGAAGTGGAAA
The DNA here is from genome assembly GCA_013235015.1 of Araneus ventricosus. Lineage (NCBI taxonomy): Eukaryota > Metazoa > Arthropoda > Arachnida > Araneae > Araneidae > Araneus > Araneus ventricosus. The sequence continues at coordinate 375,973 of BGPR01000738.1, forward strand.
TTTTGAAGATAATCTTCCGTAGAAGATGCGTAAATTTTTAAATTTAAGGTGGAGGTTACATAAGCTATATATTTGGGAACATTTTGAAAATGAATTTCCTTAGTGAATGTAATTTTAACAATTAATCTTCATGTGGAATTCAATAGTGTAAGTGTTGCAAGTCCGTGTAATTAATTTCAAAAATTTAATTAATATTTATATTTATATATATTTATAATACATTATTCGATTTTTAGTAATATGACTTATTTATTATATAATTTACATGAATTATATTTCCTTCTAATTTTTGCAATCTATGTAGGAAGATACTACTCTAGTCTAGAGAAGTATGTATAGAAGAGAATGTTATCAAATTTTAAAGCTTTAAAAACTAGTCGCTATCAGATGGCATGTAAGAAATATCATATGCATAATCAATCGAGGGAGCAATCAAAATACATGTATCGGGAATTTGTATGTTTAAAGAAGAAGAATAGAGTTAAATTATAAAATTCTTCCTTTTTTTGCTTCGATACAACAAGCAACCACCCAAAAAACCTTGGAGTATGCGCAATCTCTCTTGAAGAAAGCATTTTTTTATTTGATTCGGTATGGAAGTTAGAAGAGTGAAGATTTGATACAAATTTATTTCAGTTAGTTACAGTTCAAAATTACTAAATTTGTTATCAGAAATTCTGATGTACAAATAAATATGCATATCAAATTTAATAGATCAATCGTGAAAATTACTTTATTATAAAATAGTTTAGTTATATTAACACACAATTTAAAGGAACTCGAGGACTATTACGGTACAGACTTGGTGGTTTTGAGATGCGGTCGGATAACGAGGAGGACGTCTGAGATGGCACCTCCCTCTTCAAGCTTCTGTGCGCACTCGCAAAAGGATGTCTGACAAATGTAAAGTGCGCGAGCCCTACAAACACGGTGGAAGCACTTTGTGGAATAGAGCTTAGAACCTTGAGCCCTCCGGCTCCGAAGCCGAGACCTTACCTCTAGGCTACAGCGACCCTGTGAAGGCGAGTTAAGATACCATGAAAAATCATATATATTTAAGGTCTTGTTCAGAATTTTCGATAAATCGGATAAATTTACGTCTTTTATATTGCTTCTTGATCGTTAAATTATTTAACAGTCTTTTCTAAAATTAGTTTGGAAAACAGCCTTAAACTGGCGAGGAAGATGTTGCTGAGTTTAAGGTGCAAGTGAAGTCAATAATTTCAGAAAGCTTTAAAAGTTTTAGTTTTTATAAACTTATTCACCACAATCTTGTAACGAATGAAAAATGTGAACAATTTTTCATAAATATTTCAAATGAATACTTTTTTTATTAGTGTATGGATATATATTTTTTAAAATTAATAAAACATTAAGAAAAGAATAAAATGTAAGGATTTTAATCCAATCTCAATTAAAAACTTTTTATGAATTTGTTTGATAAATTTTCAGACTTTAAATATAGGATAATATAATTTTTATATTCTCATGGGCATTTCTCACAAATTTGTTAATTTTAAAATGTTTTTAATTTTATTGTTAAATATAAGGTACAGAGGCTGTTCGCGCATTTTTAGACGATTTTTATGGTATTTGAATAACAATTTTCAAAATTTTTTGTGTTTAAAATTTTCAGTTTGATAACCCTTATTCTTAACTATCTTCCTGAATAGTTCATTTTTGTGATAGTAAAGCCTTTTGTTGTGTCGGAAGAGGTATTTTGTCCCTTTCCTTTAAAACATCTTTTCAAAGTACACAAAAGGCTTGTAGTTCGACGTTTAGATAATGCGCTTCTTAAAAGTCCAAGAGCCCAAAAATCCACCGATACATCAGGCGATTTCATTATTTTTGCAATAAACATTTCATTCTCATTACAAAAGGAGAAATAAATAAAACTGGATCAATGCAGAATATGTTGCTTAGTACAATTAAAATTTGGAATCATTTTTAAGATTCTATCAATTTCCAACTTTAAATTATCGTAATTATTATTCCAAACTAAGCCAAGAATTTTCATTTCATCATAGTCAATTTCCAAAATAACATTATTTTCTAATCAAATGTTTTTCAACTCTCTTGAGTTAGTCTGAAACTTTCTTAGATTCATTCCTGCTTCGCAGAAAACATTAAATGCATCAGTGGAGAGTTGATGTTCCTTTTCCAAAGTATCCTCATTAAAAAGTAAAGCGCCAACATAAACAAAACTCCCAATGGTACGCGAGTCATTCTATAAAAATTCATCTCATTATCATTGTCTTTGTCACAAGAAGTCTATTATTTTCCTTTATCCCAATTTATAAAAATGCTTTCTCATTATCTGTGGAGAAAGAAATTTTATGCTTTCTAAAACTTATTAGTAAAACTAGAATGTTCTGATTCAGATTTGTCCCAGGCATTAATCAATCCTTCAAAGTATACAAATTTCTCTACTTCAAAGAAGTGTCATAAACAATTCTGACTTCAGTCCTTTGGCTATCCACTTTTCGAAAGGACATTCGAGAATTTCAGGACTTGAACTCTGATCTCAAGAACCTGCAGCATCTCCTTAGGTGGGGGTGGATAACTCGAATCATAATCTAGAAGCAAAATCTCAGGAATTTTTTCTTGGTAGCTTGATTCCGATTGCATGTGGCCATGACCCACGAGAAGTGACCCCACGTGACCCACGGAGTGACCCTCAAAGACAGTTCCCCCTTTCTCAATGTAAGGGTCTGATAGCCTGTCGTGTCACATAACATGCCTTGTAGGGGTCCAAGACGACTGTTCGCAAATCGTTTGACGAAAAGATTGCGCCAGAATCATAATCTGCAGAATTCACAAACTTCGTAAGATGAAGAGTCTTTTTGGATTTAAATTTCATCATAAATATATCGAAGAAAAATTGTTTTCTCAAAAGCAGCTATCACTATTTGGTGATACATTTATGTATGCATTTTATCTCAATGCATTCAGTGCACAGAGGGGTAATAATGTCTTAATAAGAGCACCATGTATAATGTTTCCATATGGAACGAAAAATTTTAGAACACTTTCCCTAATACAGTTCAGTTTAAAATAGATTTTACTAATCAACATGAAATTTCTGTGTTTATTTGAAATTGTAATTATTTAGATAGTTAATTATAAACCAATCATTAATCCAGAAAGTTACTGTGCTTTTAGACAGAAAATTTTCTCATGGGAAAGGAAAATTAAAAAACAATGAAAAAATTAAATCGAAAGTGACTGGTGCAAATATAAAGTTTTTAAGTAAAAACTATTATCAAATACCAAAATATAATAAATACTAATAGTTTTATCACGAAAACAAATAACATAATTCCCCTAATATTTTCTTTAACTTATTTAATTAAAATTATTACAGTTAATTACATTCAAACAAGTTTCCTATCGTAGGATATAATAACGTATTGTTACAAACATGGAAAGTCGCTTCCCAGCAATGCGAGTCTTATGGTTGGAAAGAGAGTTTTACAAGGTTAAGCATGGAGTGACCTCAGCTACAGTTATGGCACCCTGACCTTGGCGAAAAACTTGGCGACCAGTTTGGCGATTTCGCGACAACTTTGGCGACCTTGGCGACAAATAGATGATTCCCGAAAAGTCAACCCTTTTCTCGATATTTCTACTAGGAAAGGGAATACCCGAGAAAACACCAGGTGACATCACGGCCTGTCGGAGAGAATATTTAAGGACGGCACTTAGATCAGAGGAGCGTCTTTGATCAATTGGTTACTTCACTTTGAAGCGTGTACGTCTTCGGAGTTCTATCCGCTGTGTGAGCTAATCAGTTGGTGAACTGAGCTGTTATTGTCGTTACTAGTTATTTGCTGACTGTTTGTGTTGTTAGATATCAAAGTGCTGAACTGTCATTACCTGTGAATTGTTGTCTATTTACATTTGTAATCTGTGCAATGACTATTGTTTCCTGTACCTGTACTACGTGTTTTCCTGCATATTTATAAATAAACCTTCATTCTCCATTATCCTGCGTGTTGGACTGTTTACACCATACACCCACGGTAAGATTTTGTACAAAAGTATTCAGATGCAAATTTATAACAGAGCAAAGGATATTAATCCTTTCTTAAAATATTTAATTGACGATGTTTACATCTAAACACTTGTTTTTAACTATAACTACGTAAAGTTGTCTCTTAAAAGTTATTTCGTACACGACATTTACATTGTTACAACACACAACTCCAATCTAGGTGCAGGCCCAAATTCGGCAACTCCCCCTCTTTTTGCAGTTTCATATTGTCCAAAAATGGAGTTCGGACGATAGCTTGGCAAACAAAAGGTTTCTTGTTCAAACACTGAGTTTCTCTTTTTGCATTAACGGAAATTTCCTTATCTAAGTGGTTCAGGAATGTTTTTAAAAATGTGATTAAATATAACATATCTCTACTAATAATAAAAGAGAATGTGTGCGTGTTGGCTAGACCAGGCAACAAATATCTTGAAAGGGAAGAAATTGCGTAAAACTAAATTTTGCACCATTGATAGACCATTAATAGAGAAGCATTTTTTCAAAAGTCCACAAAAATCTCCCTGGAGCTTTCCTTCACCAACTCCCCCTCCCCTCCCCATACTTCCAAAATGACATCTATGGAACGGCAATTATCTCTGTAACTAATGATCGGATCAAGTTCAACTTTTCGCTGTTTCGTTTGTTATTAAATGGGCTACGAAAATGGTGTAATTTATATTTAAGTTACCCCTAATAGTTTTTAGAAATTTAGGAAAATATGTGGAAATGTAGATTCTTTACTTTAAAAAATTTAATTTTTGTTTTCTGTATGTCATATTGTGCAATTTATATCTCATGTTGTGCAAAAATACTTCCTACGAAAGTTATAGTTTACAACTTTTTTAATCTAGAGATATACAGTTTTATTTATTTATGTGCTATAATAAAACTGGTGGTGGGGGAAGAAAGCATGAAGATTCGGTTTGGCGTGCCACGCGGTTCCCCAGTCATCGCAATCAATAACTTCTTTTTATTAAGGCTTAAATAGTTCATAATCTAATTTCAGAATGAAATTTATGTATTTGAATTACATCTACTATAAGATGTAAAGTAGATTAAGGGAATTATGGTCATCCAATCTACATCTTTGAACTTTGTTCACGAGGAAGTAATATATTATAAAATGATTTTTTTACACAATTTCTTGCTTATGCCAGTTGCATTCGAGGGTTTTATCCTAACCCTTTCCACTAAGTGCCATTCCTTTATCCACTATTAAAGGACTCGAAATGTACCAGACTGGTAAAACCGTAGACTGTTTAAGGCACCATCGCATAGCTTTACAATCTTTGCAGCATCACAGACCAGCCACCCACTACTAACAAGTAATAAATTTTACACTCTTTATCATCCAGATTTCGTAACTTTAAATTTGTCCATAATATACAATTCATTTGTAGCTATTTACATTATGCAACGCTTTATTCTACTTAAGATGGATGCACACTATCTTCAGCAAAATTATCAATGAAATTAAATTTTTATCTGAATCCACGACTACAACGCTAAAACTAATATCAATTTCGTTTAGCTGCCGTTACAATGTATACTTCTGCATCTTCCACTGTAATAGCTCTTAGTTCATGATTTGTCAAGCTCTGATTCCAGAGAAAACTTCAACTTTCTTTTATTGTTTTTGTTGCAAAAGAACAGACACACACAAACGCTGCGTCTCTCAAAAAATATTTTTCGTTAAAAGAATGGCGGTGCTATTTTTCAACAGTTATATACAAAATAGAACTATATTTACTACATTACTACATTTTAAACAAATTTGTAAAGTTTAAAATGCATTTAATTTTATTGTTAAACTGGCTGCCTTCGGTGACCAGCTTATTCGCCTGGAATATAGTTTCAATTGTCGATATTTCTCGCACTTACGCATTTGTTAAAATATCATTTTCTTATCTATTTATTGCTTTTATTTGTTTTTTTCCTCTAATTTATGTTCTCATACCATAAAAATTATTTATAGACTGACAAAGGTAAAATCAAAATATATATAGTAAATAATATCAAAAATAGTAAAAAAATCTTAAAATTTTATTTCCATTAATATTAGACCATTAATTTTGAATTCAATGCTTAAGATTGAAAATCATATTAATATTTTATACTGTGAAAAAACCCCATTTTATTTGTTTCTTTTATCGGCATAATGTAGGGACGGTATTTTACTACGATTTAATTTTGATTATGATTTTCTTATGTTCTCTATACTTTTTATATTTTGTTTTTATATTATATAATTATATAACTGTTATATTTCCGTAATGGATTGTCTTTTTCTTATTTTTTTCATCATATTTTAAGTGCAATATTTTAGATTTAATGTTTCATACATGCGTTATAGATGGGTAGCATTATTTAATCTGGATTCTATTTCATTGGTAGAGCTTTTGCAATATCTATTGACTCAGTTTTTACCAATATATTTTATTTTATTTTATTACGATAATTCTATGTAAGGTCGAGAATATTTAGATTTTTTTTATTTGTGACTAGCTAGAGTAGCAATATTTCCTTTTGATGAATTTTAATTTTATTTATTGCAGTTTTTACTGTTTTGGTATTCAATACTATTTTTTTCTTAACCCTCTGAGTGTTTCACACGTATTTCTACGTTGACCTTGGACAACCCCAAAATCGTTAAACACGCATTTCAACGTGTGGTCGAAAACACCCCGAAATCGGTTTGCACTGAATTTTACGTTCATTGTGAACTGTCTCTAAAGTGTAACACACGTACTTTTCCTAATTTCTTACCCCCCTTTCTTGGTTTGACATCTTGATTGATTATCCGGGGAGATCACAGGTCAACACAATGAAGACTGATAAGGATGTACTTACTGCAAATTGGAGATGGCACAGGATCCGAAAACCCCACTCTCCCCTGTGGTGTGGGGAATTTTAATGCTATTTGCATTGAGGTTATATTTCCGGAAGAATTGCAGTGTCGGATTTTTTTTTTGTTTAATGTCAGCCTGGTTTGATGCTATATTATGTTTCAAGTACTATTCTTTTAATACAATTTATGTGATATAAGATTTTTTTTCAATGCCTCAATGCTTTAAAGATCCATATCGAATGATTACGTAAAATAGATATCGTGGTTTAAGTAAAATAGATTTTGTTCCAATACCGCATTCAAGCATAAAAAAATTGAAAGCCTAGGGGAAGCTAAGAAAATCTGCTATTTATATATAGTTGAACAGTGTTCTTGAATCAACACATTTTACCCGCATTCAACTAGTTTTATGATATTAATGTAAACTTCTTTCATATTAATAATCTCCATCTACTCATTTTTCATTTATAAAAATAGAGTAAAATTAAATTTTTGTCAAAAAATAGAGCAAGTTTTAAGGTATATGAAAATGATGCATTATTTTTATTGTTTTATCTTTCAGATCAAATCGAAAATTTCAGTTTTACAATTATTTCATTATATATGTATTTGATTTTTATTAAAAAAATTAATTTTCAGGTTTAAATGTAATTTTTTTAGACTAGAACAGATTTTAACTTCATTATTACAATATTTAGAAAAATATGTTTTAAATTCATAAAAATTACAATGAAAAAATTCATTCCGAAAGATAATTATCATTTTATTAAATAATTATTAGCCGGAAATTTATTTTTAGGTCACTCTGAACTGAAAAAATAACGTACATGGAAATAAAAATTAAAGAAAGTGGAAAAAAATTTTATTTTTTACATTGTAAAATATTTTCTTTTTGTTAAAGGCAGGGGAAAATATAGTTTAGATGAAAACGTTATCGACTAAATTTAATGTTTGGGTGTGTGATCTTATCAGACTTTTAATAATCTTATTATGAGACTGATAATATCTGCAGCTTAACTCTCTTACGTTTATTTGAATAATCAATGAAGATGTTTATTTCTTGCTTAAAATAAAAGAAGACAAAAATATTTCTCAGAAAATATTATACGAATACTGTATTTGCGCATTAGTTCCTTGAAGCATAATTTTTTCCTGATGTGTTATTAAGCATTCTTCTATAAATGATTAAAACTATATAGCTAAATTGAATTGCTTTCGGTAAATGCATGCCAACTGCAAGTTAAATTTTCATTCATGCTCTGAGAAAAGAAATCCACTAATATATGTTAGAAACCATTGATACATCCAGATCCACTAATAACAACTTTGAAGACTGATCTTTCAGTAATAATAGCAGTCTCTGGCTTTGGATTATTTCAAAATATTACCGTCAACTGCCAGATCATGTGTTTTATTACATTATCTTATGCGTGCATGCTGTAATTTGTAAGGTGTAATTTTTTTTATAAAATTATGATTTATCTGCTCCATTTTCTTCATTCTGAACTTTAATAAATAATATTTCAACTGTAAATAAAATATTTATTTTCTAAATGTTTTGACATTTTTTATTTTATTTAACTTATTTGAAGAGTAAAAGGGTCAGTTTTAAGCTTGTTAAATTTGCTTTATATTTTCGAAAAGAACGGCACGATACGAAACGGCCCCCAAACTTTTTTGTATTCCTCACCGAGAACGGCCAAAACATCTATGAAGTGTCACTATTTTGTCGTCAATTAACAATTTTTACCAATGATACCATTTTAATAACTTTTACTGATCTTAAAGAGCACGGGAATTTTGTCAGAAGTATTTCTTCAGTGAATCAATCATGCTATACCCACTGGCGGATTTTGTCAGTATGGGGACACAGGCGCAAAATTGCTGTGAGGCCCCTCCCCCTACCCAATGTCGAAAATTCATGTTCGGCTTAGTATTACGATATAGATCGAATAGGTTTTGAGGCCCCCTAGATGCACGAGGCGAGCGCCTCTAACACCTGTGCGAAAACTCGCCACTGTATATACCAGTCCTCTGCTACGCTCTTTCTCAAACTGATTCTCTATCTGTTTATGTCACATGTTTTTCACGTACAGATAGACATAACCATCTGTTAAAAGCACTGTATCGGGGAACATCGTTGTATACTGCTGATACTAATCCTATTGAGAGTCTGATATTATCTGCAGCTCAACTGTGTAGAGATTATTTCAATTATCATTGAAAATTTGTATTTCTTCCTAGAATTCAAAACTATTTCTAAGAAAATATTATTTCTTACTTCAGAGACTGCATTTATGCATTGGTTCCTTGAACCATTACAGTTTTGCTGATTTGCTATTAAGCATTATTCAATATGTGATCAAATCTAAATGCTTAAATTCCAGTGCTTTTGGTAAATCTTATACCAATTCTGAGGTGAATTTTAATAAATGCTATGAGACAAGAATCCACTATTATGTGTAACAAACCTTTGATATATCCGATATTAACAAGCTTAAGGACAGTTCTTCCAAAAATAATAGCAGTCTCAGGCATTGAATTATTTCCAAATTCCACCATCACATACTATATAATGTGTTTTATAGCAATATCTTGGATGTGTGTGCGTGTGCTGTAATTTGTAAAGTATAATTTTTTTATATAATTCAGATTTATCTACACGTTTTTATTTTCATTCTGAACTTGAATGGATAATTATAAAACTGCAAACAAGATATTTATTTTCCAAGTAGTATGGTATACATGAATGAGATATATAATTTAATTTTTAAAATTTTGTATAAAGAATAAAGTGTCATTTTTATGCTTATAAAATTCCCTTTATATTTAGTACGAAAAGACCCAAAACTGTTTTTGAATAGCACAAAAGGGAACCTGACTAATTTCGAATATGTGGTAGATTTTCCTCCCTATTCTTTAGATTTTACCAAGTTTGTAAAAAACTATCTGTAGAAAATAATTCAACAATTTTGTACTTCGTACCAAGGCCCATTTTCGTAAAATTGATTGAAAAAATGTTGATTGCTTTTACCTTCTCGTATACGTAGTATACAAAGAGAAAGTACTGTAATCATTGATTGTAAATTCGAATTTTGATATATCTCCTCGTTTTACACTTCGTGTTTCTGAATACGGTAACTCCTAAACGCAACCCTAATTGTAGATAAGGGTCCAATTTTCGTTTAAATAGGCTCAAAAAACTCTAATGCCCTGTCTAAATTCTAATATACCTTTCTTTTCGATAAAAAAGTTATAAATAAAGAATTAAATTTAATTTTGAAAATTTGGCCACGGGATGCTCTATGACCGGTACTATAGTATAAAAGTTTCAAATTTTGTTAATCTAGGTGAATTAATTTTCTGTTTATTATAATAAAAGATAATATCTTGCGTGCTAAATAACGGTATATGTATACGTTATTTCTTCTAACATTTAGTCTAAACGTAAACTTTATTTTGAGAATTATTAACTCGTGCTCTTAACAAGCATATAGTACAAGTTTCAGTAAAAAAGGTTTGTAGTATTAGTTAATTTAAAACATTATTCAGGGGATAAGAAGGTTATTTCTAATCCTTCATATGTATTAATTATTACAGGCGGTTTTATAGAATACAGATTATTATGCGACTATCCATATAATAAGTATTTATGTGCATACAAAACGGATTAATCCAGTTAAACACTGTTTATATTTGTGATCGTTTCTCAATTTTCTACCTTTTACGGAGTACTAAATCAAGAAGCAATATGAAAACTTTTATTGCGACATCAAAAATTAGTAAAAAATAATTATATATATATATATA
>BGPR01000738.1:391663-425593 GCA_013235015.1 Araneus ventricosus
AAACGATACTTGAATTTAATTAGAATCCAGCAGCATGTTAGCTGGATGAAAAAATAGCATTAAAACTTAATGCTGATTAAAAAATAGCATTAAACACTACGGAATTACCTTAGCTTTTAACAATGGAAGAGAAACACGCAGATAAATATTTGTTTAGACAATTAAAAAGGTTTGAATTGGGTTGCAACAATGAAAAGTATTGTCTTATGCAGAAAATATATTAAAAAATTTATTAAAATTAGAGAAAAATTGCACCGAAATTTAATTTATAGCCTTGAAAAGTAAATATTTTGCTCTTTTATATGGTATAAAACTAATTTTTGTGCTGTAATATTTTTGAAAATTATTAAGAGAAAACGCTGAAATTTCGCTTAATAATTCATTCATTAAAATTCTAATTAAAATTTCAAGAAAAAGGTATCCGAAGTACGCATTCCCACCCTCCAAATTATGTTTGTTCCGAATTGCTTAGCTCCAAGTCCAGCAATCTGCCCTGTAGAGCGCCATCACACTTTCATATTCTCCTTTATTATGAGTAGAGATATCAAGTACAGAGGCTGTCCGCCCATTTTTGAGGATTTCCTATGGTATTTTTAAAAATTATTTCACATAATTTCTTTGTGTGTTTTAAATTTTCAGTTTGATAACTCTTATTCTTAACTATCTTTCTGCATCGTAACTTCTATGACGATAATGCTTTTTGTAGTATTGGAAGAGGTATTTTGTTCTCTTCACCTTAGAAAGCTTTCCAAAACCCACAAAATTTTGTTTGCATAAGGTGTTTTTAAAATTTTGAAAGCGCTGAATTCAACGGATGATACATCAGATTTCCATAATTGTTGCAGTAAACATATCACTCTCATTACAAATGAAGAAATGAATCCAACCGGATCAAATATTTTAGCAACAAACTTAAGGATGTTTCGCTTAGTACATTTAAAATTTTGTATCATTTTTAAGATGCTTTCAGTTTTAAAGTATTTTCTTAATATTTCAAATTAAGCCAAGCACTTTCATTTCACGATTATCATTTTCCGAAATAACATAATTTTCTAACGAGTCTTCTCGTTTCGTGTCTTCTCGTTTATCAACTTCAGTAACACCACCATTAATAATTGTTGTCAGAGAAATTAATTCAACTGTACTAGATGTCGTAGCCATATGTTCTTAAATGAGCGAGAAATAAATTTCAGTATAATTCCTTCATTATTTTCTACGATTCTACTCTGGATTTTTTCAATTTTCTGAAAACAGTACCATTTACTTTTGGTCGTTTCATTTTAAATTGAAAAAAATATTTAAATTCAAAATAAATTAAATTTTTTCCATTCAAATTCAGCTTTTCAATACGGTGAAAATGATGTTTGTTTCCGTTGGAAAAGAAAATAATTTTAAAATATATTCTTTAACCGAAGAATTTAACGTTTAAAAACAAACTAAATTACATATTCATATAAACATATTTTTATTTGTGGCGTTAATTTCCCATTAATACTATTATCATTTTTTTTAGCAGAATATTGATTGAAAAAAAGAAAAGGAACATTTTTTATACTTGAATGATTAAAATTTGAAAGAGAAATATTTTTTTTACAAATTAAAAATGTTTTAAATTATTACGATATTCCAATACATTTAAAACGCATAGAGAAGAGTTGCCGAATTTGTGTCGGCGGCGCCTAGATTGGGCTAGTAGTATAACTTTAATTCTATTAAATATCTGAACCGCAAAATAGGAAAGTAATGTTGTATAAATGTAAATGTGATGTATGAAGTCATTTTTATGAGAAAGCGCCACATGGTTACAGTTAGAAAACAACTGTTCAGATTTAGGTATAATCAATTAATTATTTTAACAAAAGAAAAAAGGCCCTTTCGTTGTTTCAATGTAAGTAGCAAATTATATTGTTATATCCTCAGAGATAGGAAATGTATTTGGCTATAATTTACTACAACAAATTTATTAAAATAGTTTAAAGATAAGATATGAGGAATTCTTTTTGTTTCTCTTGTCTGGATTGTATCGCAAGTTACATAAATTGGGCCTTTTAGATAAGTGTGAGTTAGCTTGAACTACAGGAATAATTCAAAGAAGCCACACAAATAAGTAGAAAAAACCCAATAAAAGGACACTAAAGCCATCAGAAGTTGGATGAAAACTAAGTATATTTCGAACAAAAACTAAGTATACTTCGTAATTATTTGCTAGAACACAAATGGAGAAGTAATACAGGCATAAAATGTCATACTTGTGCCCAGGTGTGAATTTTAGAATCAGAAAACATTTTTCCTTTAGTTTTGCTTAAAGAAATTTGTGGGCCAATTTAGGAGACCAGTTTCCTTATTGGACATATGACACAATTTTTAAAGCTATTTATTTTACTACTTGAAAGTGCATTTCATTCAAAAGTTAATTACATTGTTCTGAAGAAAAACTGCAATTAAAAATTCACTACTCTTTTCTTCCTTAAAATCAGTTTGCCGTAAAAAATGTCTAGGTTTCCAAATTCGGAAACCTTCCCCTGTATTTATATTTTTTGAAATTTCAACTTATACTCAAAACAAATTGACTTTCGTTTTGACACTAAAACAAAAATATTCCTTATATATTGCAACCAAGAAGTTAATATCATTAATTCTGAAAGTAAAGAAACAAATTCGAATATTACTTCTAAGTTAATGAATAAACATTAGTTTTGTTCCTGATTCTTAATTGTTATTTTTCCTTTATTTCAGAAAATTGAAAAAAAGTTGTTCCTTCCGATTATCCGGAATTTCGGATTACCGGGGTTCTATTGTATAAAACTTTGTCAGAATGTCTCGTTCTACCGCCCCTTTCAAAATGCCGCACCCCGCCTCCCTTCTTTTACTCCACTGCTGTTGAGTTATTCTGAAACTTTCTTAGATTCAATCCTGCTTCGTGGAAAACATTAATTAATTGCGTCAGTGAAGAGTATATATGCCTTTTTCCAAAAACCCCCACTATAAAGTAAATCGTCTAAATAAACAGAACTGTCAAGCATTTCATAAACTTCATTTTCCCTTAATTTTTTTAATGAGATGCCTTATGGTTGCGATTAAAATAAAGTGACTGCAAATTACTTCACTTGGTACGAGAGTCTTTCTATAACACTAAATCTCATTATCATTGTCTCTGTCAAAGTACAAAAACCGCAGAAAGTCTCTTTTACTTTCCTTTATCCAAATTTCAAAAATACTATCTCAATAACGGCGGAGGAAGCAATTTCATGCTTTCTGAAACCCATTAATAAATATAGAATGTTCTGATTACTTGACTCAAAGACATGCCCCTGACTCCAGAGATAAAGATCCCCAGTTTGTAGTTTGGGTGGGTGTGCGAAATAGAATCTTTTATTGAAGGACTGCATCATTAACTGGGCTTGCTTTGGATTGTCCGAAATCCCACACTGAATTCATAACAACTCTAGTTAGAAAAAGATTTTAAAGTCTTTCGCAGTCCATATAAATTCACAGGCTGCCACAGGCCTCTTTGAGCAAGGTTCCAGTAACAAGCAGAAAACTGGGGCTGTTTTCCTGGACATTCAGAAAGCCTTTGACAGGGTTTGGCAGGATGCTCTGATTTACAAACTCATTAATTACAACACACCTAGCTATCTGATTGAAATTTTTACTTCTTACCTTCACAATAGAAAATTCCCTGTCAGAGTTAATAAAGAACTCTCCAATCTTAGAGACATTAATGCCGGAGTAGCACAAGGTTCCAAATGCGGACCAGTTCTGTTTGCTCTCTTCATTAATGATATTCCAAAACAATTCAATACCATGTTAAGCATTTTTGCAGATGACATAGCAATATTGGCAAGAAATAAAAATCTCAACTACATCCGCATTGCTCTCAACAGACATCTCAAAACTCTTGAGGACTGGTTTCTAAAATGGAAAATCCAAATTAACGCTAGTAAAACAGAAGCTATCTTATTTTCTAAATCTAAAAGCCACCCCCCCCCCCCATCCTCATTAATAATATTAGCATCCCGTGGTCTCAGGAATGTAAATACCTCGGAGTTTATTTAGATAAACGCATGACCTGGAAACCCCATTTTTATTATATTAAGAAAAAGTTTCGAGACCTAACGAGAAAGTTCTTTCCCCTAATCTCTCGGAACTCCAAAATGACTAGGGAAAATAAAATACTTATTTACACTGCCTATTTGCGACCAGTTATTACTTATGCTTGCCCGGTGTGGGGATATGCCGCCAAATGTAACATTAAAATTCTTGAAGTCCAGCAGAACCTATTAATTCGTAAATTCTGTAATGCTACATGGTTCATGCACAATAGAGATATCTACTATGCTCTTGACTACCCTCCTCTCAAAAATTTCATTAAAAACCTCTCTGTTAATGTCTTTAAAAGTCTTGATAATCATTCTAACTAGGCAGTTAAATCTATTCCTAACTACTCCCCAACATTAAAATTAAAAGACCTCGTAATCTTTTAATTCAATAAAAACAGTCACTCTTAATTTTATTTTCATGTAGTGCCATCTAGTGGAAAATATTTTTCCTTCAAACTCTTTCAGTAGCTCCTTTCATCTCCATGGCAGACTCCCACACCCTCCCCTGCTCTCTAGCCAATCGTAAGACTCAGATCCCTTCCAGCCTCCTCCACTCACGCCTGCCTGCTGCTCCACCATTGGTCATCGCATCACCCTTTCCTCCTCACCTGACTTGGACTTGAATCTTCATGCACTGCGCTGTTATCAGAGCACACACAGTCAACGGCATTTATGGACCAACGGCGATCCTCATCTTGCAAGTATAGGAGGTCTCCCCCTGCGTGGCCGGGTACTCCCGGGTCAATCAAATTGCGATCCGGCCTCTTTGGTACCGAAACGACCCTGAAACTCAACCCCCTTAAAGAGATCCTGTTACACCTTTTCTATTCGCTGTGGTTTCAACAACGTAGACACCAAAACACATCTGAGCTCCCCATGTTCGGTAATGAGGGAAGGAATGTACCTCTTGGTGTAGCGGGAATCACTTAACACAAGGTCCTGCATGGTAATACACGGTCATTTGTTTGTTGCTCTCTCAGCTGTCAATACAACGAGTAAACTGTGGATTATGCAAACAAAAGAAACTGCGTGTTTCGCTGTACTCTTTAATAAATTTATGTAAGGGATCATGAGTAATCGATCATAAAGACACATAGAACTGATTAATTATAAAATATAGAATAATAGTAGAATACATGCATTCTATTATTATTCTTGCTTACATACTTGTTAATTATGGAATAAATGCTATTCCTGTTGTGTGTAGAGAGGAAATAAACAGTTCTCTCATGGCAACTTAACACACTTAAATTTGGTAAATTATTATACTTTCTTTTTTTCAGTGTGTACTTATTCTAAAAACCGACAAATGAAACTGAGAAAGATCAAATGGACTCTCAAAGAGCTATTAACACTATACGGTTTGAAAGATTGAACTGATATAATTATTAAGCTGAAAATTTAATTTCTTTTCTTCTTGTTGAGGAATTTTCTATAGATATGACTTACAGAGCAATTATATCTTACTTTGCTTCTTTAAGCGAATGGTTAATTTGAATTCATTTAAAATTTAATCTACATTAATTTCTTACCATATCACTTTGTTTATGGAAGTCATTCTTATAAATTACAACTTAATGTTTTTTTCCCAAAGAAAATCTATTTACTTAGTTCCGTACCTTCAATTTTAATTAATTTCGTTGGATATATTTAATTCAAAATATCTAACTCTAAGAATTTTAAACATGCAAAGTAAATGAAGTTTAAATGAATTATTACTTCATTTTAGAGGGCGAAACATTTACTCACCGAAAGCAAAGCGCTATGTATAAATTAATCTCTGAAAATAGCTCAAGTATAAGAATAGATGCCTCATATATATTCATATATGTCGGGTAGGCTCTCTGTTACTCATAAAAGAATATATGCTGAAATAAGTGAGAATTCTTAAACACGAACTTTTAAATACGTGTTAATACTGGTTTTGATTATTAATTATCAATTATTTTCTCATAAAAATCATGAAAAGTTTATTTCTAGAAATTTCCTATCTTTTTGAAAAAAGAATATAAGTAAATAACGCAATTTAACTGAAGTATGTGTCCTTCCACACTAATGTGTAACTAAAAATTAATAAAAAAATTATTTACTTAGATTTTTAAGTTCATCAGAATCCTATTTTACAAAGCTTCAAAATTTCGTAAAAATTGGAAATATTTTTCAACATTTCAAAGCAATTATAATCGTCAAAACATAACTAATAGGTTTTATATTAGCATGTAAATATATTATTATTATTATTTTACCCCCATCGCGTGCACTCCCGCCATCCGTCTGCCAACCCGAAGGACGCGAGTTCGAATCCCGGCCAGGATGAGTTTGAAGTTTTGTCACATTCAGCAATCGTACAAGTCAGTTCAATTAAATTTAGATTCATCAAATTAATTAAAAATTAAGCCTTGACTAATTAAGATTTTTAATTGATAATAATTAAACATTGATTAACTTAGAATACTGATTGATGTAATTAACTGACTTCCCAGATAACTCGAGAAATGATGAAAATCTCTAAGTTGGAAAGATGACGTAACACTCCTCCACTCACTTCAGTTCACATTAGCACATAACAACTCAACTCGGAAGCAGCATTGAAAGCCACTCAACTCGAAAAGGGGCGGGGAAAGCAGAAGGAGGAAAACAACTAAACTCAACTAGGAAGGGGTGACCAAATGGGGGGTTGGACCCCTCTATAGGAGAACTGCTTCGAGGAGGGGGGAAAGGGGGGCTGGGCTCTTCTTTAGGAGAACGGCCTCGAGGGGAAGTTGGATTCTATTGTGTCCGCCGAAGGAGGGCTCTTACTACTACAATAACAGATTGCTACCAGTACGCCTGAGCATGAAAATAGGATTAAAAGAAATTGAATATGCAATTTGAACGCCTCTTTTTGACGGATTTCGCCCAAAATTTTATGCGGACCTACATTCATGACGATGAAACTGTGTACCAAATTTTATCCATCTAGCTATTCAAGTTTTTGAGTTATAGTGTTCACATGACCGCGGACAGACAAACTTCCCGCTGACGGATTTTGTTCAAAATTTGATAGAAACCTAGAAATTATGTTTAAAAACAACATCCAAATTACATCTCCGTAGCTCTAATAGTTTTCGAGTTATCGTGTTCACAGACAGACAGACATGATTTCAAAATTGTGTTTTTCGGACTCAGGGAGGTCTCAAACGTGCAGATTCGTCTAAATCATGAGTTCGGATTTTTTTGACGATTACAATACTTTCTCTTTCTATACTTCGTATACGAGAAAGTAAAAATGGAAGGGAAATAACAAATTCGAATCCGAAACAAAACTAATGTATATTCCTAACTTAAAAGAAGAACTCGAATTGGTCTTCAAGAATTTATGAGCATCTTAATGAGTAGAAACAGACTCAAATATCTTCTTTCTACCCTCAACTTGTTTACCTCTGTACCGTAAGAATTGCCGCGTGCTCTTTCCGTGCACCTTCACAGAACACAAAGAGTCAAAATCTACTGCATTTCGTATATCGAGAGTATTTTACCGAATTTCCCGATAATCCGAATCCCCCGAAATCTGAACAAAATTCATCCCCCAATTATTTCGGATTACCTGAGTTTTATTATATAGCTTTATAAATATATGTACTGTAATAAAATGCTGCTTAATTGAGAAAAATCGCACATTTATTTTTGTGTGCGTAGTTTACAAAATTTTTTTTAAACAGGAATGCCGAAAAAATTTATTGTATTTTAAGGATGCTAAAAATGGAGAAAATTAACCCGGTAAATATAATTTTGGTATAAATTTGAATACCAATACATGCTCATGAATTTGCTTCAGCTCCTAAATGCATATCAAACATATGGTCTTTTTTCATTTTATTCTACGATAAAATTTGACACTGTGTATGGTTATTTTAATTTAATGTACACCTTAGTACCAATGAGTGATTTTTTTAAACTGTCACATATTCTGAACTATATCACTATAAATGACATTTCCTATAAAAATCATTTGTTTCCAATAAAATAATTTTTATCTTTTAAAAAAGAATAAGCTTAGATAAAATCGATTACACTTACATTCTTCAAGTAACTAATTCATGTGTTGATAAAGAAATTAACGCCGAATGAATAATAATTTTAAAAACAGACAAAATGTTAAAACAGTTTAAATCTATTAAGAAAATTTTCCACTTCTTAGAAAAAAATAAGAGATTTACAAGAGCATTCTGGATAAATTCTCTTCTGCAAAATCCTATGAAAATGGTCCCTTTAAACGGAAACGATCCTCCATCCCATGACCTGTGTCTTTAAAGTCTCCCGATTCGGATATCTCAGAGATGTGCTCCACCTCCCGTGAAGGACATCTTGGCGCTGTAGAAAGGAGAAATAAGGCGGATATTCGATTTCCTGTGAACGTCCTTTGTGTGCGCATCGGCGCCGCCGCGACCGCCTTTGGAGACCGGACCATCCCGTAAAGTACGAACAGAGGGAGGTCCTTGGGAGTAGGGTGTGCTGTGTGGGATTGATCAAGAAAGTTTTACCTGGATTATCAAAAACAATAACAAAGTAATTGAATTACTTAATAATTACAAAATTGATATAATAGAAACCTACGACTTTTAAGATCTTTTCACATGCATTCCAATTAATAAATTTCAGGACGTATTAATGAACTATTTCTATGATCTTGGAAATCTTCTTAAAATCCCAATAACTTTCTGGATAGACCTCATCAACTACTACATATTCAATAACTTTCTCTTTAACGGTGAATATATTTTCCAACAAATAAAAGGCATCCCTCTAGGAACAAATTTCTCATCTTAACTATCCAAACTCTTCCTTCATTTCTTCGAAAGGACTTTCGTTTTAAATCTCCACTCTGCCTTCCGATTCATTGAAGCTCTAATAATTTTTAATTTTCAAGTCTTCAGCTCTATTAGCGATACCATCCACCCAGAAGATCTCAAACTAGTTAAAACAAACAACAGTTAATCTCCGGCAATTTTAATTTATTTATGCTTAGACTACCAAAACGTCTTAAAAATTGTCATTCACGACAAGAGAGAGGAATTCAATTTAACGTTAATAAATTTATATTTTGAAACTCTTTTTAGTATCTCTTTTAAAATCTACAAAAACACAATTATCAAATCAACTTATAAGAATCGAACAAATATGCAATAACACGAATTCTGCCAGAAAGCAAATCATGCACTTAAGAAATAGCCTCAACATTAATAAAATTCCCTCCTCACTTTACGAATCTATGATTAATGGATTTAAAAATGAAGTAAAGGATTGCTTATCAGAGAGATGTAGACGCGAAATATAATCTATGCAGCAGAGTCACTCAAGTTGATAAGATCTGATATCTTACCTAGAAAACGCATCATTTAGACAATTGTCACTGTTTTTTTCATATTTTATCGATTTCTTTCACTATCTCTCTACGCTTGCTATCCTTATCACTTTTCTATTTAATCTTCGTCGTTCCCAACAAACTGCACTTTCCTAGCAACAGCCAAGTTAAGTCGAAATTTGTAACTCGATACTCTGTAAACACCCCTGCAACGCCGGTCTGCACCTTAAAATCTCCGCAAACCCGCCACGTCAACATCCGACTGTCTGGTACTTAAATTTTATTCTTACTTTGCTCTAATATTAAATAGCATCGTACTTTTGGTTTTAATTACTCAAAACCCCTCCCTTTGTTTTTGGCTTGACAGGCCTTACGGCGTAGCTGATTGCAAGAAAATGTCGAACTCTCTATATTTTAGCAATTCACAATAATTTCATTTCCTTAAGAAACGTCATTGTGCTTTAATTGCGTTTTTCATTTTACGATTTATACTCTATCATTTTACGATTTATAATCTATCTACCACAGCGCTTTTGGAATTGCAGCTTTTAGCGCATTTATTGCGTATGTGATGTATTTTTTTCGTCTGATACTACTCGCATTTTTATCTTTACTCGGATATACTTTTAATTTGTTTTTCATATCTTTTCAAATTTGATATGAAAGTTTGTTATTTTATATTTTGTTTTTTTTACTATATATATATATATATATTAGGTTGGCCCTTATTTTTATGTGAGGATATATATACACAAAACAGACAGAAAACGATAGCAAAGATCAAATGCTTACAAAATGAACCAGAGCGATAAACAACAAAAAATACTAACTGAAACAAAGAAAAATAAGTTCAAAAAAGGAGGAGGAGACATGAGGAAACAGTTACACTATGGTAAAAATAACTTAGAAAAGGAAAATCCTTCAACTTACCCGGTGTATATATATATGTGTGTGTGTTACCATTAAGGTTTAGGAGTTATTGTAGAGTTAGTTAAAGTGGAAATATTAACAAAAGAAAAAAATACACAGAACTATTTTAGAAAAAAGAGAGAACATTCAAAAATTTTTTACGTATTAGTGGTTCTGTTTAAATTTTTATTCGTAAATTAATTTAATTTGGGTACTTTGCTGTACATAAATAAAAACTAATTGTTAAACGTCACTAATAATTAACTGTCGCCTCAACGCTACCGTTGAACTTCAAAGTATTGCGTGAGCACTTCTGAACGTATTTGCCCTAAAAATACAACATGTTTATTTGGGTCAGATTTGAGAATTTTCTCTTCTTTTCTGTTTTGAGTATGATTACTTTTTAATATTTGGTTTTTCTCACTCGGTTTCTTCTTTTATTCTTTCCATAAACGTAGATGTTTTCTTTGTTTTTTCGGTGTTCCAGGGAAGCAAGATTTTTTCAGCTGTTAGGCTTACGATTGTGTAGAAAACACCGGTAAATAAATCTATACGCTTGTAAGAGATTTTCCTGTAGGAGACGCATCCTTTAGGTTATCGTACAATTTATTTCTTGGTTGTTCCCTCTTTTTTCTAACATAGTTTTGTATATTTATTTCTTTTGTTAATATATATATCAATTAATATATTTTTCATTCTCCCACTAAATTTCCTCTTAAATTATCGTTGTTGTAATAATATATTATGATATATTTAGCAAAAAGATTTTATTAATTTATTTGAAAGGTAGATGGCGCCACTATTTTAAAGATTATGATTACATTGTGGGGCAGTGAGAACTGTATCATGTTAGAGCCCGATCTATATCTTCGAACCCGATTTAGATCTTCGAACTTCCATTGTAAATTTGTGCTGCAGCCTTTTGTAATTTACATTTTTAGTTGTTCTGTTTTGCTTTAGTTCTGTTCTACGATAAGACAACAGTCTTCTGCCATTGATATATATGGGTCGCTTTCGAATAGTTTGTGAAAACAGCAATGTAAAATTTTAAAAATTAAAAAAGGATCAAAAGTTCAATTTTTTTAGGCTAGACGCTTTAAGATAGTTCCTTTTTTAGGATACAAATTATATTTGAGCTTAAAGTTTCTTACAACCATATACATTTAGCTTGAAAAGTGAATATTTGAGCTTTGGTATCATGAGTGTTACTGGACAACATGACCACATTTCTGAAATCTCAAAAGTGTTTATTATTCCAAAAATTGTACATTTTACTAGTAAATATGTCCTTTGAAAATTTTACAAACAAAAGAAGGAAATATTATTAACTTTTAATAAAAATTCTAAATTATCTGTGTCATGAGTGTTACTTTATAAATATTTTCACTCTCAGTTGTTATTGTAAATGATTTATGTAGCGATATTACTACTATAATCTCCAGAAATATTGAAAATTGTTTCTGGAGATTATAGTACAGATAATGTTTTATTTATAAAAATATTCTTAAAATTCTAGGGAAGGCACAATAAATTTAAAATTATTTCACTGAATTTTAAAGTTTTTTTTTTACTACATAACACTCATGACTAATAGTAACACTCTTGACAAGATGGCAGTAAGAAAATATAGCACACTATGCTTTTTCAAATGCATCAATTGAGTAAGGGAAACGGTAAAATACTCTATTCCCTTTGATTACAATATTGGGATTAGGCAAAATACTAATTATTTGATCAAAATCTACATATGAAATGTCTTCCTCCATATATCGAAAAAGCTGGCAGTTTTCATCTGTTGCTCTAAAATAAGTTACCTTTAGCTCCCCATCTTCAGCATCATATTGGTGACAAACTCCAACATATCGATAATGACCTTTACTTCGTTTATCACCAAAAACATTCACAAGTACATAAGCACCAGGTCGAACTTGAAGCTTATCTTTAGTATCACAGACACTAGGTCCAATCTTGTTAATGAAATCAATAGAAGACTTTGAAGAGTCATCCGATTCGCTGCTGTAGATTTTTTTTGGATCTCTTTTGCTTGCTCTCTTTTAATTTCATTTCTTTTTGAACAACATCTGTCAATGGTGAGAAACATGTGCAAGATTTGTTTTTTGTCCACTGATTGTTTTTACTGAAACACGAAACATTACAGTAAAGAAATTCCTCAGGTTTTATTGATAAAACTTGATGAATAGAATGTGTACCTTTAACTGTTTTCAAATTGGTTGGTACATTTTGAAAATAATCATAAACCTTCTCTTCAGGTACAAATAATAGTTTTATTTTCAAATCTTGATCTCGTAACACATAAAACAATATTTCAGCATTAGATATATCGGTACCATGTGCAACAACTTGATCTGCACATCGTTTTAATGTTGCCCCAATGCCATCTGCAGCTCCTTTTCCATGGCCAGATTCAAAGAATGACCATGTCCCTGCTTGAAATCCAAAATTAAATATTAGTTTAGAAAAACGTTCTTTTTCCACCTATACTGAGTAGATTGCCCATCAGAATAGAAATGAAGAACATTTACATCAGGAAATTCCTTTCGTATAGTTCTAGAACAGGTTGGAGATGAGCCCAAATTGCAGGAGGACCATTTTCATTGCTTGGAGAAATGGACGCAAATGAAAGAGAATTTTTATCCTTCAAGTATATGACACCTATGTGAAGAGTCACTTGATGGCGTGAAGCTCCAAAGTGGTAACTCCGGATCTCTTCATGGAGCTAGCAATTATAGTTTTCTGAGAAATCAATAATTATTGCAGCCTCAGTAGCAGCTAGTTGATCCTTGCATTATTTAAAGGCTTTGTTTTGATGTCTAATCTTATAACAATGCAATCTGAAAGTTTTCATACTGATCTGAAAGGTGTCAATCAGTTCATTAAGGGTTCCATGAATGGTTATAACCTTTTGCACATTCACAACATATGATGACTGTACTCCATCCTTTATTTTATACCTCTCTTCTTTTACTTTGCTCCATTTTCTCCAGAAAGTTACAAAGTCTGGATCTTTAACTGATACTGGGATTTTATTTTCAATGCAATCTTTACAAATATTGAATATGCAATTAAAGTTGTTTTTATCACAGGCTAAAAATAAGGTCAAAAGATGGAAGTTAGCAGAAGGCAGAACTTTCAAATGATGTAGCTTACTAGCCATAAATTCTAAATTTGCATGCTGCACGCACCTGCAAGTTTCTCGGTCATCCTCATTTGGCTTCAGAACATAAAATGGTCTACATTTCGTAAAATAAGAGTAGGAAACAGGTTCAGAAATTATTTTTTCATCACAAAATTTTTTATACAACTCTTTCATAGAATGCAACAAAAGCCTTTTCTGTTGCTTTAACATGTTTTTTGTTTGAGTTTCTTTCTTTCCAGCAGTTAAATGACTTACATCATCCTGTAAAAAATTGCTATATTTTCTTCTGTTTTTCTTTATTTTTGTGAGGTTTTAACACAGAAAATCGCTTTTCTTTCTTCAATCCAACAGCCTGAGATGCTGTTTGTTGCATTTTATATTTTTGGCATAACTTTGATGACACTATTTTTCCAATAAATCTTTTCTCTTTATAATGAGTTAGTTTCGTATAGATTGCTTTTAAATTCTTTGTTAAAACTTCATGAAAAAGTAATTTTTTTGCAAGTTCTCCTTTCATGTTAACTTGTCTTAATGCTTTCGACCTAGGAGTCTCAGTCACAGGGATCTTTCTTACTTCTCTTTCATTCCTTTTTCTATATTTATCCATTTTGCTTGTTTTTTCCTTCAGTAAATTCCGTAACTCTTCGACTTTTTTGCAGTTTTTCATTTTCTCTTACTATTTTCGATCTATTTCTTAAGATACATTTTCTACCTTGCTTCTTTTGTCCGCTTTCTGGTTGTGCTGAAATTGGTGTGTTCTCTGACTGCGTAGGTGATGAAAAGCTAGCTTCCGAAGCTTTTCTTTCTCTGTAAGCTTCAGAAGAGATTTGCCATGTTCGCTTTAGCATCCTATGTTCACGGCTAGTCAATTCAACAACTTCCTTCCTTTTTGCATTTAGTTCTTTGTATTTTGTTTCTTTCTGCTTTTCGTTGTATAAAGGTTCTTTCAGCATTTTGTCTCCTCTTTTCTCTATACCTTCTTTGCTTCTCTGCTGCTGTCCATACTGACTTTTTGCTTTTCTTACACTTTGCCATCTTTGAAAAGGAATTTTTTTAAAAATCAAGAGATGAAACATTAATAATAAATACAATGCAGATATTTAATTATTTATATTATAAAAGGGTTTATATCTTACGTTTGTTTTTAGGTGAATGTATAAAATTAAATACTTTGTTAAGAGTAAAAATTAAATCAAGAGTGTTATCTATAGTAAAGTAACACTCATGAAAAAAATGCAGTTCAACTGTTTTTTTCATTTTCACAGTAATAATCAATGCTTGTACAACATGTTAGGCTTAATAAATAAGGAATTTACGCCACTGTTACAGTTTAAGAATAATAATATCTTATTTATTAATTACTTGCAGAAAACAAAGCAGCACTAATTTAACAAGATAATAAAAAGCATTAAAATAACATACATAATTCAAATGTACATTTCAACAACTATATATTTAAATTTTAAAATGCATGATTTCTTACTTTTGTTTTTAGAATATATTTCAATTCCATGGACATAGATCAAACGCAATTTCATCATGATTGTTACTTCTGAAAAGGTAACACTCATGACAAAACTATAGTTCATTGTTTTTCCAATAGAAATATTCATTATAAATGTATGCTTGGTAAAAAAAGTAATTCCTGAATCAGTTACACATTAAAAATAATATCATTTTATCTGATAATTATCTGTAAAAAATAAAGTAACACTCATGATGATGAATAAAAATGCTCACTATTCTATGGATATGGATTGGCAATATTTCTTATAATATTCCTTAAACTTCTTCAAAATCAAATGCAAAGTATTCTACAACTTGGAAGTATTAAAACATACACAAAAATAACTTATATATAGTGGTGCTACCTATTGTGAATAAATGAAACAAAAAAAGTCACACTCATGATGCAGCTCAAGGACAGACATTTAAAGCTGAATATTTATACATCCAAATAAGGTTTTTGTTTTTTTAATACAATTTTTTGTTAGATAATTTGTTGCATAATATGTCAATCTAATTTATTTATATGAATAATTTAAATTACTTTAAAAAATATATGTGTTATTGAAAAAAAATGGAGTATGGACAGCAAAAAATCTCATTTTCCTGCTCTTCTTTATTTTTTATTAATGTTAAGATCCTTAAGGAAGTTAAATTTTTGAAACACCATGTTGAAAATAGTTATATAAATAAGAGTGCCAATGCATTTTCAGTTTTATTAAATCTTAAAATAGTTATAAGACCTAGAAGAGCACGGACAGTGTTTTCCCAAACTTTTGGAAAACGACCCATATATATTGTTGCCTTTTGTGAAATAAAATAAGCTTAAACCTTTCTTATAGTTTCTTTCATTGCGTTATCTTTTATTTTAGCAAAGCGTTAGAATTTAACGTTTTGGAATATGTTTATGGTCAGAGGATATAATACTAATTGGAGTCAGGAAACGGCTTCATTCATCCACGGCCATAACATCATATAATAAATAATTATTATTTATCTAAGGACATATCTAATATATATTATTATAACTGGTTAAATTTAATATTCCTTTTAGTGTTTTATATTAGTATTAAAACGCTTAAATTAAAAATAATATTTTCCCATTAAATGCGGAACTTTCTTAGGGTTAAGTTTAAATTGTATGTTGTATAATGTTGTGATTATATATAAAGGTAAATATATTAAGTATATATAAAGTATAAATATTTGATAAGTAGGTATTATAGAAAGATATTTCATTCTTTTTTCTTATCTTGAGATGATTTTCGGATTTATTCCTTCCGTTTCTTTTTAAAACAATTCTCTTCGCAGACAGTTGGTATCACAAAATCTAGATTTAATGCGACAAATCAGTCCCCAGGCTGGTTGGAATTCCAAATAAGGTTGACTTTTGCAAGTATTAATAGTTTTAGTCAAATTTTCTTCAGTACTTCGAGTGTATGATTATGAATAGTGTAATTTTATTTTAATGTTATCTTAATATTTATATACTATACTGTAAATATAATGCATGTTTTGTGTAAATTGCTAATTGATGTTTTAAAATGAATATCTATATATATAACACAAGATACGAAGCATGTTTTGATTAATTGAAATATTTAACTAAATATATATATTAGACAGCATGAAAAACAATATTTTTTTAGAAAATTTAAACATTTCAGAAATACAAGAAAAATTATGAAAAATATGAAATCAAATTTTCTTGGATAAACAAAAAGTGTAGTTTGATAGATGCTTCATCAGGGAAAGTTAAATCTAAACGAACCGTTAAAACATTAGAAAAATCTTAACGCTTTCTGTGAACAGTGTTAGCATAAAGCTAAGAACTAAAGCTAAGTCTCTCAAAAATAAGACAACAAAATAAGCTTGAGACTTCTGTAACGCGTCTTCAGCAGGGATTCCCGTGCGAGCGTGGAAATAATAATTGGTGTATTCTACACAAGCTTTAGCCTGAATGCTGAAAAAAGTTTGTATCCGTGGAACAAAGAAATATCAAACAATGAGTTAATGTCTATTGAAAGAAAACTCAAATATAATCAATGCCAGAAAACCAAATGTTGAAAGTTTCGATTTAAAACAAAAATGAAAAAAGAGATTCTCAGTATTCTCACCCAAAAATCAGATAACACAGTAAGCTTAAGACATTGATGTGTGGGATCACGTATATGAATTCCGTGACCCGTTTTCACGGGCACGACACTTAATGTATTGTCTGATTTTTGGGTGAGTATTGAGAATTTAATTCTTTTTCCTTCTTTTTCTTCTTCATTTTTATTTTAAATCACTGACCAAGAATTAAATATGAACATTCCAGTCAATTTTATTTTGCTTTTTGTACATCCTAACATCCTGAGTGAAGATAGTGAGTAGATAGAAAATGGGTGTTCAGCCACATCGAGGGATTGAGGTGGCACCTGTGGCTCATCCCTCCCCCTCCCTTCCCTATCGCTTCTTAGATAAGGAATTTTCAAGATTAGGACTTGAGATAGGGATTTATTTTTGTTATCAGTCTTTGGAACTTTGAAAAATTTTAGAAATGTTTTTAGGGCCTTGGGATTTCTTGACTTCCTTTCTTATGTTATTAATTATTATCAATTATAAATATTAATCTTTGATAACTGTAACCGTGGTCAAATACTCATGTTGAAATCTAGTGGTGATAATATTTTTTAAAATAATTATTTTGCGTTTTTTTTTCGTGTTTTTATTTCAACTTGTTTAAGGGTGGGTTCGAACTTAACAAATTAAGCCCAAGCCACTTCTCGATAAGGAATTAATTATTTTTTCTATCTGCATCTCGCAACTTGAAAAATTTTAGAAATATTTTTAGGGACTTAGAATTTAAAACATCCTTTTACAATTAATCTCTCTCTCATAGATTTGTGTCAATCATTATTTAACGTTAATTAAAATAAAGCAATTAAAACTTGAAAATTGAAAAACAGCATTTAAGCATAAGAATTTAAAATTAAACAATTTTCAGTCGTTACTTAACATTAATTAAAATAAAGCATTTAAACACGAAAATTGAAAACTTTAAAATTAATTAGCAGGATCAAGCCCTAATCACCCGATGCATCTTAAGGACACATCACCTTAATCCAGTTTTCTCATGCGATAATTAAACAATTTTCAATCATTACTTAACATTAATTAAAATTTATGTTAATTATTTAATATGCTAACATTTAAATAATCCATTTAAACATATTTCTTTCGGACTTTGAAAATATTTCAAACGTTTTTCCCATTCATTGAGACTTAGAATTTTCTCGGCTGTTTGAACAAAAAATTCTCGAATTGATCTTACAATCTTATTTTATTTTTATTTTCATTTTCTTTCCTTACTCGCGCGAATTTTTAATTGGATTTCAGGAAAATTTCAAAATCTGACTCATTTTTTTCCTCTTCTTAAATATAAATGCTTACTTAGATGCTAATTCTCATAAAATCTTTTTTAATTAAATCAGTTTTATAAGAATAATTCTTCTAATGAACCAGCTTCGATTTATTTTTCTTTCATAATTCAAGTTCACTTTTTCAGTTGTTTGAGCTCATTTTTTCCCATTAACAAACACGATTATTGAATATTCTACCAATGAAATACAAGAGCACTAAAAATCTCTTAGGTTTGAATAAGTTAGCGAAATGAAACCTATATATTCGTTTTTAACTGTTTCGAGAACAACAAAACGTTAAGCTCTTTATAAGTTCGAATTATTTTCTCAAACCTGAAAGTGTTGGCATTATTCTTACAAACTTATGTCTTTCCACGTTTCAATTCCTTTAACATAGATAAAATAAATTTAACTTCAATAACAGCAACAATTCAACTTCGTTGTTTGTTTTGAACTTATTTTTCGTATTAACAAAAAAAGATTTTAGAATATTCTACCAATAAAATACAAGAGCAATAAAAAACTCTTCGGTTTGAATAAGTTAGTGAAACTTAGAATTCCGATTTGTGACTGTTTCAGGAATAACAAAACGTCAAACTCTTTTTAAGTTCCGTGGAAAGTTCGAATTATTTTCTTAAACTTGAAAGTGTTGGCAGTATTCTCACACACTCATATTTTTCCACCTTTTAATTCCTTTAACATAGATTAATTTAATTTTGCTTCAGCCATTCTAATTTAGCATCAACAATTCAAGTTCACTTTTTCAGTTGTTTAAGCTTATTTTTTTCATTAACAAACATGATTATTGAATATTCTATCAATAAAATAAAAAAACCACTAAAAATCTCTTAGATTTAAATAAGTTAACGAAATGAAATGAAACTCAGAAATCCGTTTTTAACTCTTTCGACAATAACAAAACGTCAAACTCGTTGAAAGTTAGGTGGAAATTCGAATTATTTTCTCAAACTTAAAAGTGCTGGCATTATTCTTACAAACTTGCGTCTTTCCACGTTTTAATTCCTTTAACATTGATCAAATAAATTTAGCTTCAATATTATATGCCAGCAAAGAACGTTTAATTCCTATTTTATCTATAAAGACTTTGTGATTTCACCCGAATATCGATGAAAAAGATTGCATTATACCTCATGCCCCACTGGTTATCTTATCTTGAAAGGTTAGAAAATATTCAACATAGATAATTCTTATCACGAATTCTTTTCCGTTAATCAAGCGATTGTCACAATTTCCTTATGTCACACTTAGAGTGGATCTTATGAAAAACGTGTCTAATTAAGTTCTGTCTGATTAAACATATCTTTCTTTCGATACGTAAAAGAAAATCGAGTGATTTCTGCTTTTAAGAACTTAGATTCATTCCGACTTTCTTTCTAATTTCTTATTTCTTTCAACCTTATTTTATTTTACACTTTTTTTCCCTTCTAATTGGTTAGCTATGACTAATTATTCTTTCATGATTGAAATTCTCTTTGATTTTGGACACATTTCTTCCAATGAAGGAAAAGATTTTTTTTTCTTGCATAACGAAATTTATTGAACTTAAAATTTCGAGTTTCTATCAGTTCCAAGAATAACAAAACGTGAAATTATTTCAAAGTTGGTTGCCTTTGATTATAAAAACAAAATGCTTCAATTTAAAGGAATCGACTTCATTTTAACATTTCAGGGTTTAATAGTTTTCTCAAGCTTAAAAGTATCGATTTTATTTTAACAAACAAATGTCTCAATGGAATCTTTTTATCATTCATGCTTTAATTTCATCAACATGAAAATAGATAGAGTTACAATGACTGTGATTTTGCTTCAAATATAAGATTAACGATAAAAGGCTTGCATTATACCATGTGATAATGCTTACTTGTTTTCACCTTTATGTCACTAATTATTTTATCTTAAAAAAAATTTAGATAATATTTGACTGTGTACGGTATTCATCATAGATAATTCTAATCACGGATTATTTCACATTTCTCCTGCTTATAATTTACTGTTGTCGTATACAAAATCACGAGTAACATTATTCATATCTATGAAAGCAATACATCGATTCAAATAGCTAAGTCGTGTTTCAGAGCACTTATGTCCCAACTGATTATCTGGTAACTCGTCACTCGAACAACCTCCGTGCATCCTATAAAGAAATTATATAAAAGTTTTATTATAACCATAAAAATCTGCTAAAAGAATTTCAATATATGATTTGAAGAGAAGTCTGAACTTAACACATTGCTTTTTTAAACTTTTAAAATTTTATTTCTTTTTACTACAACTTGTGATAGAAATAACTAAAACTTTTTAATCTTTCTTATACTACTACTACCAATAATAATAATAATAATAATATGAAAAATAATAATAACAACATTTTATCATGAAAAAATTTTATTTATCTATCTATATCTATCCATCTATATATATATATATATATATATATATATATATATTCACACTGATGATGATAATAATACATAATTACTCTCGACGTAAACGTTTACATGGTGGAATCGAATAGTCACGTTCCATCTCATCCAAGCTTTGCTGCAAAGAAGACCAAACTCGGCGAAAGGTAAGACTTTTGCGAGGTTCTTTCACACAAGGTTGAGGGGGGATAGCATGAGTCCATACTTTTTGATCGTGCATTAGCAAGAGGGAGCCTGCTTCCAACGCTTGTCGCACTGATTTACATCCCTTTTTGGAGAAGATCATGTCACGGCAGGCTCCAAAGCTGAGTGTTGCGATGCCCACAGATTGGTCCAGGGAGGATTCATCGTCTTTATGTGCACCGATCTTTGCATGACCACTTTCATAGAAATTAAGTAGTACAAAATTATACTCAAATCCAGTTTTCTTCTCCACGTCAGATTTTATTTTCAACACAGTCCCGTTCCAGGCATTGGTAATTCACAGTGACCAGAATATTCATACTCAAGGTTCATGTCGCCGTAACTGCAGGATTTCCTTAAAGGTCGATAGAATTTACCTCAGACTTTTATAATTGGTTGTTTGAAGGGACACTTTGAAAGTTTTGTGAACATTTTAATACTTTCCTCTTGCTAGTAGAAATTAGGTATATAAGTTATATTGAGTGAAGACATTGCAAACAACTTGTCGACTTGAGCGATAGATTTATAATGAAACATCGCTTTCACAAACATTCACATGGTGTTGCTATCTTTGAATTACGATGCGTTATCTGTTTACTTAAAAGATAACCACTTTTGACGTCATTTCACATTCCGAAACATCGATTACATTCTGAAACACTCATTAATTTCATTAACGCTGAATGTCTTGCTGATTAAATTGTTAAACAGCCTCAAAGACAAAATGTAATGCAATTATGTTTTCCTTTTCCTTTTCTTTATTTTTTTTAGTGTGTTCAAGGGAAATCCACTCTTTTAGTTTTACAATGTCATGTTTTCTTCTCTTGGGAGGGTCTTCTTTTTTATTTTTTTTTATTCCAGATTCAAATTTAAGCGAGGAATTCTTTATAAAACTTGTTGGAAAATTCATTTCTGAAAATCCTTGAAGAAACATGTCAAAACCCTGTGAGTGTGGTTCGTTGGAAGCTGTCTGCAAAGTTTTCATCAAGTCCAGAACGTTTGAGTTCTTTTTGTTGTGTCCCTTGAATATCAATTTTCCGTTAGAAGTCCAATCCCTATTGGCACACGAATCACCAGCAATACCTTCACTATAACGGGCAATGCTAGAATATTTTGATACGACGTCTCTCGTTATTCAACGCAATTTTGGCGAAAAACGGGTTAGAACCGCAATTTTTGCTATCTAACTTTCGCCAATTTCAAGATTTATTACAATTGTAGCAACCGTTCAGTATTTTGTAATGACGTCAATAGTCACTTGTTCTGTGATTGGGGACAGTAACTGTAAAGGAGGTCTTCTCCCTCCGTCTGGAGGGGGAAGACTGGTAGGAAGCCTTTTATGACCTCTCTTCTGCTCTGAATGGAATGAAGGAAACCTTCCCAGTTCTTCCCAAACCTTCCAAGAAACCTGCTATTTAACTTTTAAGGCCAAGCTTCGCTGGTTGATTTTTCAAAATGAAAATCGACTATACTGATTTATTTAATGAAATCAAAATTTGTCATCGAGTTTGGCCTTACAGGATTACAATGCAGTAAAGCACCGTTTATGCGTTTTTCATTTATACGTCGTTTCATCACAGTCTTCATTCCTTTGCATGCATTGAAATTCTTTTCGATTATACATCTTTTCAATTATACGTCGTTTTACGTCAGTCCCTTAAAAGACTTATAAACAGTGCTTAAAAACAACAATATACAACAGACGGATTTTTTTAAAAAAATGCATTGATATGAATGTACTTAGATACTCATTCGGTTCGGAAAAAGATTAAAAATTATTTATTTAAATTGCATCCAAATTTTGTTACTTTTCTGAAACTTTTAGAGATCTTGCCAGTTACCGACGGATTTTCAGAAAAATCTTTCTCAAGATAGAAAATAATTAAAATCTAATTACGATCTATCTATAATCAAGAACAACTTACTTCGATAGTCATTTTATCCATCAAACCCAAACTAATAAATAAACTCAATTATGATTATATTATAGATGAGTTTGATATAAAAAATGAAAGATAAATGAGAAAAGATTACATATAGTAATTTTATTCTCACAAGTCGGATATTAAATTGTATTTTATAAATTTATGAAGTATAGTAATTATCTTTGTTATTTCATTTATGAACAATTTTTTCTGCGCTAGAAATGCTAACTTCATAAATATCTAATTATTTATCATTTTCGTCTATTCCTTAAGTCCTTGCCAGATTTTGCAATGCAATAAATAGCAAAATGTAATATAGGCAAGAAACATTTATATAGGGTTGAGAGGAAATGCCTAGTAAAAAAGTTTCGGATTCGGGATCAGAGGATAGCAATATGAATAGAGAGTCTCGTGGACATTTAGTATGCATTAGTTATTAAGCGGTTATTAGCATTAGACATATAATCCTTCATACGCTTGGCGGGTGACAAATTTATCCAAAATTCACTAATTTTTAGGCAAATCCTTTGTAAACAAATCCCTTTGATAAAAGAATGATTGCATGGAATTTATTTAATTACATTTAGTGGCAATCTTAGCTAAGCGGTTTGCAAGTTCCCCATTACATTAGCACTTCTTCTTTGCGACGAGAGACTTCCCTGGCTTTCCAGTATATTTTGCCTGAGATGAGATTGAAAAGACTTTGAATTGAGAAATTTAATTTTAGACATCCTTTAAGTTTGAATTTTATTTTTGTATTTTTTAATGTTCGGATAGAAGACAAAATCTCAGTGATTTTGACTCCCTTCTTCAAAGTCCACCCTAAACCAAAATTAAATTCTAATAATTCGCTCTACAAAGCAGGATAGTAGTGGTGAATGATGGGTGCTGGATAAAACGAAGCGTGTTCTCCGAGACAAGGACTGATGGAGAGCAGGATCGCCTAAATCATAAAGCAAGCTTTATGAATTGAAAGCCCTAATCCCACGAACTCCTTGTCAGACTAGATGAGTGATTACAAAAGAAGAAGCACTTACCCATTTTTCGAAACAGGTTGAATCATCATTCACCTCCAACTCCTTCATCCTGCGCAACGAGAAGTTGATTGAAGAACAGCGTTGTGTGGGGATATATATGAGAACTCAAGGTTATTGAATTATAATAGTCATGATCGGTTCTTGGGCTATTGAGAACAAAGTCGTGACAGACTGAGTTAGGCGGAACAAAAATGCGAGGTCAGTGTTAAGAAAAAATGTTTAATAAGAGTTATGAAAACTCTAATTTGAACAAAGCGTTACAGAATCTATGTCATCGATTCTTTCTTCGTGGTTGGGAGTTCGATCCTTGCACAAAATATATAGAACATTTGGAAATAAAACGATTTTATTTATTTAATAAAATATATAGAAAATGCGGGAAAAAACGGTTTTATTTATTTATTTATTTTTCGAAATGTATAAAAGCAGAGTTTTAATGTGTTTCGTTTAAAATGGAAGACGTTTATCAAACCTATGGAGCGAAATTGTATAAGCTCTCTGAGAGCGTGTCAAAACACACTATTAGTGAACAGCTTTTCTGGGAAGTTGATCAATATCTCTTCAGAAATGGAGTCACTCTTGCTAAAGTAGGGATTTTGCTATCTTTTGCAAAACATGTTATCGATAGAAATCCAGAGAAAAAGGAGTTTGTTTACGGGCAGGTATATAAAAACCTGCGCAAATATTTTTCGCTCTGAAGATGAAACATTTTTCGAAAAAAAACATGGTTTCTCATCGTTGTTTTACTAAGTGTTATGATTGTTGAATCCATAGTTTTACAATTTATTCGCAAAATCAAACAACAATCGAACCACCTGGAAAAGTAAATATTTCCAGCTCTACTTGTTCGGTTCGAAGCACATTGGTCGAAAAATCTTTCTTCACATCTGTTTGAAAAACAAACAAGAGATATTTGATATTCGATATTTTTTCTCCAACCACACCCTTGATCCTATTCCAGAGATTCTAGGAGTGCAATTAACGAAAAGAGAATTCAAAAAGGTTTGCTAAGTGTATTGAATTGTTTTCCAGTCATGTTTCTTCAACTCAAATTTCCTTCGACGATGATAATCAACGGACCAAGCCAGAGTGGAAAGACTTATTTAGTTCGGAAACTAATTTCAAAGCAAGCGTACGAAATTCCAATCGAAAAAGTTGTGTGGTGTTATAAAATGTTTCAACCTTGGTTTCACGAAGAGAAAAATATCAAATTCATAGCTGGATTGCCAACGGAAGACGAAAAATTTCAACTTTTAATTATTGACGATCTTATGAATTCTCTAACTAATGATATAGCACAAATGTTTACTGTTGGATCTCATCATAAAAAATTCAGCATAATTTTGATCACTCAAAACCTTTTCCCACGCATTCGAGTAGCAAGAGACATCAGTCTGAACGCTCACTATATAATACTCTTTCGAAATAACAGAGATCAATCGCAAATTGCGTGTTTTGGCAGACAGGTGTTTCCTGATCGTTGTAAATTTTTCATGGACGCCTATAAAAAGGCTACAGCGGAAAAATATCAATCCCTACTTGTGGATTGCTTTCCGACAACAGATGAAGAATTGATATTGCGACAATCACTGTTCCCAAACCAAAGAGGACTTAATTGGGTTTTTGTGCCAGAATAAAAAATGAATCGAATTAAACGATATGTTCACTTGTTGCATGTCTTATCCTCTGCGAGCCCCCAACAAAGAAATGCGATATTAAAAAGTGCTACCAACGAACAAATAAAAACATTGTGAGAAATATGTCAAAATGTATTAGAGGGAAACGTGTCGAAAGCGAAGCTTCGACAGTTGTGTCGCTATAAGAAAGTTATCCGTCAGTTAGCTGATCGAAATATTCCCATTGCCCGAAAACGCAAGTTCTTGACAAATCAAACAGGCGGGTTTTTACCGCTCGTTCTTCCCGCTGTTTTGAGTCTTGTTAGAGGTCTAGTGGGGAGAGCTATAGGCAAGCGAATTTTTAAAAAATGGCTTTGGTTCCTAAAGAGCTGGTGTCAGAATATTATCAACTAAACAAACCTGAAATAAGAGTTGAAGATAATATTACAAATCTATTACATAGCGAGGATACGCCAGACGATATGAAAGCCAAACAATTATCTCATTGGATTCCGAAATATCAACGTTGGATGCAGCCTCCCCCGCCGCAAAACCATTTGAAATTCCTATAGAACTTTTGCAAGAAACAGAGGTGGAAAAAGTAGAAACACATCCTTCGTTGATATCCGGAACAAATACGATTGCAAAATATGTTGCCTATGCTATTCCAAAAACGAGAAAGAAATACATCCTACCCATTTTGGAAAAACTTAGAGATGTCAATTACACATTCAATGAAATGAATGAATTACAAAAAGATGGGAAAACAGAATACAGAAGCAATGGAATTGTTTTATTTAGTTATTTGATGAGAAATGAACGAGATAACAGAAATCCCCCTCGTAGTTTTCATACATTTTTGGAAGGAATATTGGATGCGAACATACCTATAGAGTGGATTGGCAATAAAAATGTGAAAGAGATGATTCTTCTTTCACAAGCTGATCCGAAACGGAAGGATCAAAGCTCGCCGAACCCTCTGAATGAATCCAAACCTAAGAAATTGTCAATTACGGAAAGATTGCATGCATTAAGTCAGGCAAAATCAGAAAAAAAAGACTATAAAGAAAACATTTTCCGATCCAGAGAGTTCATTTGCCACTCCACAATGGACAACTTTTAAGAGATCAAAAGATTGTCGGAAACTTCGCCTTGGAAGACGTGGAGAAATTGAATAAACTTTACTACAATCCTAAAGAGCCTGCTTCGTTTGGCGGTGTCAAAAGACTCTCAAAAGTAAGTGGTTTAAAAAAAACTCGCGTCAGAAAATTTCTCTCGGGAGAAGATCCTTATACGCTTCATTTCCCTGTGTGTTATAAATTTCAAAGACGGAAAACGATTGCATATGGGGTGAACGAGTTGTGGCAGAGTGATTTAGTGGATTTACAGAAAATATCACGCTTCAACAGAGGCTATCGATACATTCTAACTATTATTGATGTAATGTCAAGGTATTTAAGAGCATTTCGAATCAAAGACAAAAAAGCAAGTACAATCGCTCAAGTTTTCCGCAAAGTTTTTAAAGAGGTTCGACCTAAAAATATCCAAACAGATAAAGGTAGCGAGTTTTACAACAAAACTGTTCCTGACCTATTTAAGAAATTTAACATTCACCATTACTCAACAAAGAGCGAAGCGAAATGCGCTATTCTGGAAAGAGCGCACAAAACATTGCAAAATAAAATGTATCGCGTTTTTACTCATCGCAATTCATATAAGTATTTAGATATTTAAAACCTCTCGTTGAATCATACAACCACTCTGTGCATCGGAGCCATGGATTTTCGCCTGCAAACGTCACAGAAGCTGACGAGCCGCTGTTATATAAAACTTTGTACAAGATAGATGCTCCAATTAGATTTCGATTTGCGGTTAACGATGTGGTGAGGATTTCAAAAGCTCGCAAAGTGTTCAGAAAAGGTTATCTACCAGGTTGAACTGAAGAAACATTTGTCGTCTACAAACGACATCCACCAAATCCCCCAACATATGTGTTACAAGATTTGTCTGGCAAAGAAATTGCTGGTCGGTTTTATACAGAAGAATTACAAAAAATTGATAAGTCCTACAACGATTTGTGGGCAATTGAAAAAATTATTCGCACAAAATGTCGAGGAACTTCCCGTAAATTGTTTGTAAAGTGGGTTGGTTTCGACGATTCCTTTAACTCTTGGATTAAAGCAGAATGGTTGAAAACATGACAGATTTTCATGTTCTTTAACCATCCAACTCGAGTATGCAGTATTTTCCAGATAACTCTCCAAATCATTTTCGATCGAAATTAAGCTGACCAATAACCCTAAATGGTGAGTGGGAGTGCTGCTTATCCGAAGTGACTATTCCAGGAAAGTACTTTACAATCCAACCCCGTTATAACGATTCCTATACCGTCACAAGAGAAATTGAAGTTCCGCATGAAACGCTTCTTACAACATTCAACAATTCTCTCTACAATGAAGATCATGAAGATTTTGTTGCGAGGTTCAATGCGAATGTGAAAAATATTTTTACAGATCCACCATTGGTGTTCACTTACATCAAAAATAAGAAACAGCTAAAAGTGGAACTGAAGCGTGGATTTGATTGGATTACCACAGCAGAAAAAGGAAACCAACTGTTAAGAGTTTTGCGCTTAGATCCCAATAAAAACGTTACTATTCCACATAAACCTGGGGGGTTTACGGTAGTTAGAAGATATCAGCCTCCTAACAGAGAGATTTTCAAAAATCAAGAAATTCAGCTGGTCGAAAGAGAACCCATTTTAGATGATACTTACGACATAAAATTAAAAGAAGGAGATTTATTAAAGCAAATTGAATTGAAACTAAGTGAAGCTGGGCTTTCGAATGAAGTTCAATTTTCGGAAAGCAATGGACAAATCATAGTGACATCTCAATTCAATATTAACATTGAATTCAAGAAGAACTCTTGCCCCAGACTAATGACTGCTCTGAATATAATCGATGATGCATTTGTCATTCTCGGAGAAGAATCGAAAATGCAATTTCCCTATACTCGACCAGTTGAATCGATCAAGGGCGAATCATTCCATGTGATCGCCTATAAAACGTTTCCCACAACTCGCATAGAAACCAAAACTGCAACATTTCTCATTACGAGTGGAATGTATCAGAATGCAAAAGACTTATTTAAAGAATTCAAGTTTATCTCTAAAACAGACTGCAGATTCGCGAGTGGGATTACATGTTCCTAAGCACACTTTTGTCATGTTTGGGGAGAAACTTCAGGATCTTTTAGGATTCTCTCGAGATACTTTTGAGCATGGTGATTATAAATCTAATTATGTTTTAGAGTTGCGAGCGTGTGTATTGTGATATTGTCGCCCCTTCTCTAGTGGGAGATTCCTTGGCATCTATTCTAAAATTCATTCCAGTAGCCAATGAACATCATGAACAAATAGTTAAAAACTTTTCGATTCCGTTATACTTTAAAGTTAAAAAACAATTCTTTGACGTGATAGAAATTGAAATGCGAACAAGTAGCGGAACTCCCATCAAATTCATATCGGGGAAAACGAATTTGGTTCTATCCTTTAGGAAAAAGTTATATAAATGCTGTCACATCAGACCCGCGTTTTCAGTGCTAAGAACAATCATGGCGAAGCACGGTCATAGATTGCAACCCGAGCATTGCATTGCGCATTATCAGAATCAAATTGGGAATGCTAATCCATACTTTTCTTCCGACTTTCCCATTCAAAGAGGATATGGTTTTTTCAGTAGCTTGCATCGATACGCATTACCCCTGATGATGCAAGCAGGAAAATATTTAGGTAAACGTTTACTGGCGTCTGGTCAAAATAATGTGGAAGATGTTTCTCAAGGAAAATCATTTCGTCATGCAGCGAGAGATCAAATTCGCCAATCTGGTCGAGAAATAAAAGCAGATATACTTCGAAAAATAAAATTAGGAGGAGGAGGAGTTAAAAGGAAAAAATCCAAGCGATCTCGTCAAACGAAACGAAAGAAACTGAATCCAACAGACGTCTTTTCCGATCTCTAACACTCGAAAAAATGGAGCGGTGTTACTGCACCAAGAGCGAATTAGAATTATTCAGTCCCGAGAAAATTTCAATTAGCAATAGATAATTCTAGATTTGTGGAAATTCATCCAGTCGCTTCCATTTCTGATGACAACACTATTGAGTTTCAAATTACAGGATTAGGAGATGCCTATTTCGATCTCTCGCACGTTCTTTTAAACATTCAGGCAAAAATTCTGAAAGCAGATGGAACGGCTTTCACAGCTGACGACAAGTGTGGACCTATAAACTATCTTTTGAATACAGTGTTTTCGGAATGTCACATCTCACTCAATGATAGACAAATTTCTTCCGAGAGTAACTATGCTTATAAAACATATTTTCAGAGCACGTTGTTTCATTCAGAATCATCGCAAAAGAATTTTCTGCAAGCTGCCATGTTTTATAAAGATACACCAGGTGCATTTGACAATACAGATCTAACACCCGCAGCAAAAAATTTAGGGTTGAAACAACGCTATGAACGGGTGAAAGAGGGCAAGATATTCGATATGTGCGGAATTCTTCACATAGATTTAGGAATGCAACCTCGACTCTTAATTAGCGGGACAAAAGTTCGTGTGCGTTTGTTAAAAGCAAAAGACGATTTCTGTCTCTTAGCTAAAACCAGTGCCTTTCGCCTTCAAATCGAAAATATAAGTCTCTTTATTCGAAAATGTGATGTATCGAGTTCCATAGTGATCGCACATGGAAAAGCTTTAGAGCAGGCGTTAGTTCAAATGCCTTTCACAAGAATCGAAACGAAAACTTTCACTCTCAGTTCTGGACTTAAAAGTGTTATAATTCCAAATGCTATGAACGGTATTCTTCCGTCACGAATGGTTTTGGGTTTAGTTTCTAATTCAGCGTTTAATGGCGATTTTAAGCAGAATCCTTTTAATTTCAAGAACTACAATCTAAGTTATATTTCCTTATCGGAGAATGGAGTGCAGATACCGATGTCGGAATACACACCTTCGTATAAGAATAATCTGTACGCAAGAAACTATTTGAGTCTATTTACAGATCTCGCCCAACATAATACGAACATAACGCTTGAGGAAAATAAAAACAACACATGTTTGTATGTCTTCGACCTCACACAAGATTATTCTGCTAGTGATCCTTTTAATAATATAGCTAGAAGCGGAGACATATCGATTCATTTAAAATTTGACGAAAACCTTCCAGAAACATTCACATTATTAGTTTATATGGAAATGCAATCGCTTATAGAGATCGACAAAAGCAGAAACATATTTACTGACTATTAAAACATCATGGACACTCAAACACTGTTACGATTAGCGCACAGCGATGCTATAATAGCTAGAAGATTTGGAGGGGTGTTTGCAAGCGATCTACTACCGAGAAATCGAGGTCATTATCAATCATTTATAGTGAACACTGATTCGTTTTTGGAAAAAGGAACCCACTGGCAAGCTATGTATTACGACGAGAATGATAAATGCACTTTCTTCTGTTCTTACGGGACGTATCCGAGGGGGAACATTAAAATATTTATCGATAACAATTCGAGCCAAATGGAATGGAATTCGAAAATATTACAACATCACAAAACGACATCTTGTGGGCTGTTTTGTCTCTATTTTCTATGGCATTTGTATCGAAAATTAAAAATCGACAGATTGCGAGAAACCAATTTTTGCGAAAATGAACGTGTCGTAACACGTTTTGCGCAAACACAGCTAAAATTGGCAAATCATTCCACTTTCTGCACTACCAATCAGCAGTGTGAATCTCTTCAAAATATGTCAAAAAATAAAAGAAAGAGATACATTAACCACAACAAAAGTTGCGATTTCAGATAAACTCCAGCCATGGAGAGATTTGGATATATTGTTGCGGATTCTTGCTCTGGAGGGGATTATTTATACATTCATAACAAACTTTATGATAATATTTTGGAGTGTGTCGAAAATGCTCGGCTACATATAAACTCTGTGCCGCCTGCTAAGATTATGTACTTTTCCATATTATCAAACACAGAAATAGTGCAATTCCTACATGAAACACAAACAGATGAGAATCGATTTGATTTCTGTCAACTCCCGAAATATAATACTGCTGAAAAATACAGCGTCTACTATTCACACAAACTTCTGTTTGAAACAATTGTGGACACTATTGGAGCTACTAAGGGTGTTTCTTGGAATGACGACCCGGACTGTCCCAATTTTGAAGCAAAATTTGGGTATTTTCTTCTGTTAAATGATGATGAAGTTGTGTTTTCTTTACATTGTTTGTAAATATATTGCTTTGTTGAAAGATATAACCCTCTGTAAAAACGATTTTATTTTAAAAATATATCCAAATGTAACTTTCTGTGCTTATGAAACAATAAAAATGTTTTGTTTGATTTTTCAACTAGTGTTTGTCTTTCTTTTTTTATACAAATCTATTTTGTGTAACAAGAAAAAAATGCATAAGGATGTAATTATCAGACAAATGTTTTACCTCGCTGTCTCAATGCCATTCATATTGAAAGCAGCATAGCATAGTCGAGATACAGATCACTCTCGCAGTATGGTATCTCAAGGCTCTTTCGGAATACTGAATATTCGGGTGACCTACTTATTTAAATGCTATTCAAATTTTAATTCGCCTCATCGTTATTTTTCAAAGGATTTATTCAAATAACAAGGTTAGTGAAGACAGCATAACATCTAATGCTATTTGAAGAAAGCTACAGATAAAAAAAATTAAGTATATGTTCAAGGTAATACACCTTGAAAATTTGCATATATATACAGTTGTGTTGAAAGCTCAAATTAGTCACAACTGCTCAGAACATCAGGTTCAGCACACCCAAAGAGTCAAGATGGCAAGCAAGGATTGTACGCATGTTTTCGATTCTTAATCTTTTCTGTTCTAACGTTAGTAATTCTTTTAAATCACTCTTAAAATTCTTTTCTTGTTAGTCTTAAAAATGTAAAAGTAAGGAGACTTAAAAGTTATTTCTGCATCTTCTCTCAGACAGGAAGAAAGTTAAACGGGCATTATCCGATGAAGAAGATGCAGTAGAATATCTCCTTTCAAAAAAGCTATCAAAGAAGAAAGCTAGCTCTCTCGCTGGCTCATTCGACCTTAATTTGTGCCCGCACTCAACTTCTTCCGAGGAATTGAAGATTCAACCCTACTCCATATTTTTAGGCAAAGGAGTAGGTGTTGAAATAAGGAATTTCGGAAAGCATACTACATCGCGTTCAGCAAAACAGTAGATGGAGATGTAATCTGCAGTAGATGGAGATTAAATCTAAAATAGATTTAATCTGCCGTTGGATCAGCTTCCAATTTTATCCAAAGCTGTGGAGGCACTTACAGAATATATCAAAGATCAACCATCGAACTCTGGTATTTAAGAACATACGAATACAACCCGCTTCGCATTGAAATGAGCTTTTTTTTGCTCTTTATGAGAACATTAAAAATGAGAATGATCCAAAGCTGCATAAATCGAAAGTTTAAAAAATTATTTAAAAATTGTTTCATTTGATTTCTTTTTAAATTAATTTCTATAAAAAAATGCGCTTTAACGTAATTACATCTGCCTTTAGAGGTTACATGAGAAGCTATCGAGCTATAGTGGACGAAGAAGACGCAAATGTATTGCATAGAAACTCTAGACGCCATGTATTTGAAGAAATAAATAGTTCAATTTCCTTAAGATTACGTTTAATATTGTGCTTAAGTGTAATTTTTAAACGTGAAATAGACAGTGAGGAAGTTACTCAAATCTTCTATTTCTGTTCGAAAGCAGAGAGGATACTTTCGAGATACCAAATACTCAAAGCAATTGACAACACCTTTTTGAAAATAAAAAACGACATTGAAAATTTTATAAAAAATGGCAGTGGATGGGTTATAAAAAAATTCAGCACGTTGATATTCATCTCGGAAATTATCGAGGAAATCAAGGTGGTTGTGTAAATGCTCACTTGCCAAAAAAACTGAAAAACAAATAGCTCTTTTAAACATAAAATATAAAAACGATAAGTGTTTTTTATATTGCGTAGTTGCTGCTTTATATCCCTGCGACAATAATTCTACTATTGCTAAAAAATATGAAAAGTTTCTTCCTCTCATAAAATATACATTTCTTCAATTTCCAGTAGAGGTTTCCAAAATAAAAAAATTTGAAAAAGTTAACGATCTTAAAATAAATGTATATGCGTTTGACAAAGAAATATTTCCCTTATACATTAGTAAAATGATAGGATTTAAAATTAATCTTTTATTGTA
>BGPR01000739.1:3898-35401 GCA_013235015.1 Araneus ventricosus
AAAAGAATTTCGGCAACTCGAATCTTAAATACTTCAAAATTAATATTAAGTTTCAGCATAACATAAAAGTACATTCATTCATGTTTTTCCAATTGCTTTGTTTGACATCAAGGTATATCTGTTAGTCCTTGAATAACAATAAGAATCGAATTTAGTTTTAATTTTTTTTATTCGACTAGGACTAAAGGACGATATTTAATGCGAAAACATAACTTTATTTTGACGATTAAATATCAATACTGGTTACTAAATACAAGCTTTCAGCTTAGTGTCG
Source organism: Araneus ventricosus (assembly GCA_013235015.1). NCBI lineage: Eukaryota > Metazoa > Arthropoda > Arachnida > Araneae > Araneidae > Araneus > Araneus ventricosus. The sequence continues at coordinate 4,173 of BGPR01000739.1, forward strand.
CCAAGCATTAGCAAATCGAAAACAACATTTTTGCCATTAACAAAAATACAAACCAAACAAAATGAATATGAAATTTGTTGCCAGTTAAGATTAAACACAATACCGAGAAATACATTAATATACGAAATACATTCAAACACTAATATCGAATTACGTGGTACATTTTATAATTAATGATAATTTTCTGGCTGAAAGAATACATGCTTATTTTAAGTAACTTTGTGCATTTAACTATAAATAAATTTAGTGCTACTACTTAATGTTATCGAGAGGTTTTACTTTCAATTATATAAAACAAGCTTAGAGAAAGTACATAAGTGATGATCGAAATTATCCAGACAAATTTCGTAGTTACACATTTTTCCCTTTCTACAGAAGGGTTCGATGAATTTCATCGACCAAGCAAAAAATAGTCTTGAACTCACATTTGACATTGAAGATTCGATCTCGAGAGCATATAGGAGACCGACCAGAAATAGATGAAGAAGAAAAGGCTTTGGGCTCACACCATTTCACAGAAAACTGATAATGATGGGTAACTTTCATCAATGTAACTCCCACTCTGACCCAGTCTACACGAAAAGGTGTAAGGCCTTCAAACTTTCATCAATAATTTTTTGCTGTGCGCATTACTTGCATGGATTTTCATGAAAACAACACACATATTCAGGGAGATATAAAGTTTATTTTTCAGCTCGTTTTTGCTTATTAGAAGCAGAATTTTTAACCAAATTACGCGAAATTGAGAGAATATGTGACAATAGTCTAGCTAATCATTATTAAAGAGCAAATAAATAATTTGAACATTCGAGGGAACTGCGCATGTGCGAAACATAGCATAATTTTTATTTCATATTTTCAAACCCAGACATAAAGGGCACCTTTTATGAAGATTCCGGTTGAATACCGTTAAAATTCAGAAAGATAACGGCATTGCAGTGAGCAGAATTTTATATATATAGTTGCTTTCTATGTTTTCGAAACTTGAATCTTAGAATATTTTGTGCGTTGCATGAAGGTGGAATATGTTAAATATCCATGTATACAAATAAATTAAGCACATAATTTAAATTTCAGTTTGACGATTTCTATTAGAAGATTCAAATGTAATAAATATCCACAAAAAAAATACAATGGCATGAAAAAATAATACAGTGTGGTGACTCTGCCGAAACGCAGATAGAGAGTATTTATGAATTTGCCTAAATATTTTAAAAACGGATTTGTCAAAAATCGTTTGAAAAAACATCGACGAGAAACATCGTTTGAAAAAATATTTTAAAAACGGATTTGTCAAATGTTTTTTCAAACGATGTTTCTAGTTAATACAGAATATCTCAGCTAAAAAAGTGGAAATACTTATGGCATGAAATGAATTGCTTTTAGAACTAAGACTCTTATGGCGCTGTCAGTAGTTGTACGGCACGGACGAAAAGCATTGTTTCTTTTTCAAATACGTGAAAACGATATTGAAGGGGAAATTGTATTTCCTAGTTATTCCTTAATTCAGTTTAGTTCGGGAAAATTCCAACAAAGGAATAGAGTAATAGAGTTCTGGAGAATCTATAGACTCGTTCAGATTTCAAAATCTATCTTCGTTAATTTGAAAGGCAATGTTTCTTGTTATATCTCACTTATGTTGAGTAGAAAATGTTCAAAACATTTTTGGTGTATATTTCCCGGATGAGGAAACTAGGCTGATTATCTTATCAGAAATCATCCTTTCATATACGTTTTGAAAATTTCGTTCTATGTAATCATTATTAACTACTTAACCATGGAGTTTACTCCACTATCTATTTAGATGACATCTTCTATTTTGGAATGATCTTGTCGTTTGGTTTCAACTAAGAGTTTATGAGGCACTTGAGATGCTTATGGACTACAAATCATTTTTGTATAAAATTATCATGTATGTGTATTATTCAATTAGAGCATATCATTTGGAAAATCTTATTATTCGATGTACGAATGACACTAGTCCACCAGAGTTAAGGGGCTAATTCTTAAGAAAATAGTATTTTTTCCATTCTTAACCTCGTACTCCATACACCGATATATCACAAAATATTATTTCCCAAAAAATAAGGCAAGAAATCACACTCATTTTGCAACAAACGACAATAAACTTGAAAAATTAAAAAAATTCTCCAAGCACAAAGAAAATTCCATAGAACCAAACTTCTCTGTTACTTTATAAATAAAGTTAGAAGAATTTGTTGTGTTCTTTGAAGAATTATCCAATAACAGAATCGGATATCTTTTCCATCCAAATTTAATCATTTTCTAGCAGTTTATTTTATGATTTTCACTCCAGCTGAACGAAATCATCTTGAATAATTTCATCATTACGAACTTTCTGATAAATGCTTAGATCTTCGGATACGCATTGGTGGCAGTTATCGGAATTGTCTCCGAGATATGAAAAATTGTTTGTAGGAAGTGACGAATGAGAAAATCAAATTTTGTGCTTGATTTCATTTCTATTCTGAACTTGTTTCAATGACATTTAATTAAAGTTATACTTATGGACATAGAATTTCAAATACGAACAGCATCAAATAACATGTTAGAATGAGTGTCTAACAACAATGCTATTTGATTCACTATAATTTAGAGAAAATACTCTTCAGTGGTGCGGTGTTTTATAGACGTACCCATTGTTTACATTCTTTTCTAATTTTTATATTTATTTTTAAATAAAGCTTTTGTAAAATTGAAATCACTTCTATCCCATGATATTGTTTTAAAGCATAATCGAAATAAATTACACGAGGGAAAATCACAAAAGTTCTCCAGCAAAAACGAACAGCAATAACTAAGTAATATTATTTTGTCGTTTCGTCAGTTTTTCAAAGAAAGAATTTTCCGTTTTTAAAGCTATAATTAAAAAGCGATTTCCACGCACCTTTTTTATTGCTAGAAGATTTCTACGTTCTTTCTAGCTAAGTATATGCTAATGGAAATATTTTTATATTCTCCATGTAATTACATCAGACTTTACAAAAAGTTAAATTATAGTACAGCAAATTATATTGTTAAATTATAGTATTATTAGATTCTCTAACTATAACTCGATGCAATTGAATGCTAATTTAGAAATGGGAATCGATTTCTGGCATTTCACGGTGCTTCAGTGGATTGTCTTTTTAGTTACTCTACTGCTTTTCCTCTTGAACTCAATTTTTTTTAAATTTCATTTCAATTTTTGCTATTTTTGTCCGGTTCTGATATATTTGTATTCCAAATATATTTGTGGAGTTCATCGTATAATGGAAGATTTAAAGACTAAATTTTTATATTAGAGTGACATTCGTTATAAGATCCTAAATCAGTTATAGGGAAAATGCAATTTTTATAGGAGATAAACAGTTTATTGAAATTTGTACCTGACCGTTCATTGTATTTCTGCTAAGCAAATTAGTTTTTAACTGGCGTTATCAATTGTAAACACATATTTATCGCTCAATTTTTGAGAACCATAGCTTTAATATAATCTTTTCCATAAATTAAGCTATGCGCTTTCTTATTAGTACCCTCAAAGCAGACGCATATCGGAAAACCTTTATTTTCATATTTCCTAAAAGTCTGTTTTAATATTAATATCTTCTCCTTAGTCTGTAATGATTCCATTACAATCCTCAATAAAGATGAAACTAATGGAATCTGTTCACGGATCTAACTAAGGTATCTTCTTACTTGTTTTCGGAAATTCAGGGAAAATATTCAGCACGGAAGGATTCTCCCACGCTTTATGATTACAATGTATGCTGAGAGAAGTAAAATAAATTATTCTTTGACAAGATACTATTAAAGATTAACCGCCTTTGTGACCAGCTTTCTCTGCCTGTGAACTGACTTTCCTTGCTCTAAACTATTAATTTGGAATGCATAAATATTTAAAATTACCCCTACGTTGTTTTGAAAAGACTGAAATTATATTAATGGAGATCAAAGATCATACGGAAGTGCGTAACCTTTTTGTATGCATGCTTCCGAAAAAAGTGTTTTAATGTTATCTGCATCGAGTTAAATGTCTACGCAAGGCGAAATTTAATAGCAGAAAATTAAGAGGTCCGACAGAGAGAGAGAGAGAGAAGAGTTGAAAAATATATAAATGATCATTTATATAGGGTGAAAAAAAATAGTATGGTATACTTAGAAAATGTAAACGAAATTATCTGAAAATGAAACTAAATTTCCAAAAATGTTATCAAGAAAATATTAAAAATATCTTTTAAAAGAGTTAAATGTCAGGATTTACACTGAAGAGCCAGAAAAACTGGTACACCTGTCTAATATCGTGTAGGGCCCCCACGAGCACCCAGAAGTGCTGCAACACGACGTGGCATGGTCTCGACTAATGTCTGAAGGCATCCTGGAGGATTTTCACACCATGCAGGGCAGTCAACAAAGCCATAGGAGTGCGAGGTGGTGGAGATCTCTTCTCAACATCATGTACCAAGGCATCCCGGATATCTTCAATAATGTTCATCTCTGGGGATTTAGGTGGTCAATGGAAGTGTCTGAAGTCAGAAGAGTGTTCCTGGAGCCACTTGGTAGCAACTCTCGACGCGTGGGGTGTCGCATTGTCCTGCTGGAATTGTCCTAATCTGTCGAAATGCACGATGGACATGAATGAGTGTAGATGATTGGTGGCAGTCCAATGGTAGTGTTGTCGGACCCAGGAGAGGAGTAAAGCTTTGTGCAGTGCAGTCAACAACGGTACACGAGTGGGCCTTCGGCTCTGAGAGCTCATATTAATGACGGTCCGTCAAACAGTTCGCACGCTGACACTTGTAGATGCCCCATCATTGAAATCCGCGGCAATTTGAAGTATTGTACGTCTGTCTCGTTTAAGGATTCGTGTAAACGTCAATGGTCTAGTTTTTTCAAGGTCTTTTTTCCGGCCGCACCGATGGCGGAAATTTGATGTTTTACCCGATACCCGATATTCACGGTACACTCGTGAAATGGTCGTACGCGAAAATACAAATTTCATCGCTACTTCGAAGATGCTATGTTCCATCTCTCGTGCGCCGACTATAAAGCCGCGTTCAAAGTTGCTTAAATCTTGATAACCTGCCGTTCTAATACATTTGTCAGACATCTGTTGTCTTATATAGGCGTTGCCGACCGCATCGGGTTACGCTGATGGGTTGCATATCTCCGTTATTTGCATTCGCACGCCTGTACCAGTTTTTCTGGCTCTTCAGTGTACTAAATAATACATTTTGCGAAGGGTAAAAATTATTTTTGTCCAATAATAGTTTTGAAGGTTATAGCCAAGAAGCGCCCAAATTTCTATTTATTTTTAACCAAGTAAAATTCTAATTAAAACTCTAAATTATTACCACTCTCCAAAGTATATATGTGCCAAATTTGGTAACTTTAGGTTAAAAGATCTGCCCTGTAAAGCTTCAAGAGACAGACACGCATGCATTTGCGTTTATTGTTAGTAGAGAAAATGCGAACATCTTTGCAATTCTATAAGAAAAAAGTAAATTCATTAAAAACTAAAAGCTGATCAAAACTTTAAGTTTTTTAATAAATTATTATTCTATATTTTCTTGCTAATGCTGCTGGTCATCGATTAAATTATACGTCTATTTGTAGTGTATTTTTCGTAATATAATGTCATAAATCTAAGTCAGTATTGAAATAAAGAGAATTTCTTTTTTTTTAAATATTCTCTTTTACAGTGACGTGCGGTGGTGCTAAAACATACTGAAGCATTCGAACTTATACTATACATAATAACTACAATATTAATTATTCATACAAACTTAACAAATATATAATAGGGGAAAGCTGTAGAATTTAGACCACTTGTACGGTTTTTAAAGTACAGTGATAGAGAAGTAATTTTAATAAAAAACAAGAAGTATTTTTTTCCTTTTTTCTTTATCTTCAAAACAATATAATATACATTTTAACTGTTCTCTAACTGTAATCACCTAACGCTTTCTCTTAAAAATAACTTCATAACCACATTTACATCATTACAGCATACTTTGCTTATTTTACGGCCCAAATATTTAATAGAATTAAAGTTATGATACAAGTCCAATCTAAGCGCCACTCCAAATTCATCAATTCTACCCTAATAATAATAAGCTATCCCGCGATTAAGAAAAGGCTGAACACAAGAATACTAATATGAAGTATAGTAATATATTTTTCTTGGTGTTTTCTTTTATCCTTATGTGTATGAAATTTTAATGATGCGTTTTATTGCGTTGCTTTATTTGCCAACATTGTTAGAAAAGGAAAAAATATTCTGTAATTAAATATTGTGTAATTAATTCCTAACCTTGTTGATGGGTGCAGTTTGTACAATTTGGGGATTGCACAATGGCGGATTTTGTCAATATGAGGCCACAGGCGCAAATTGGTTTGAAGACCCCTTCCCCTACCAAATATCCCAAATTCGCCGTCAGCTTAGCACAACGATATATGGCGAACAGGTTTTGAGGCCCCCTATATTCTCGAGACACGAAACGGTCGCCTCCAACACCTGTGCGAAAAACCGCCACTGGGAAAGCACTTGTCTTGCTCTCAGTGATTGTCTATATTAACCGCTGACCCGTATTGTGCCTTACACCCTTTCGGGTAGGCTGGGTTAGTGAGGGTGCCAATAAAACAATAATAATTGCTTTTATGATAATGATTATACTCCGAAAAGCTTTTAAGAGATGGGATTTTAGAACACCCCAAAAATTACATAATCTATTCCAAACATTTGTTTTCAAACTTCAACCACTTTAGCTCTTTAATCCCGAGGCGTCTTTTTTCTTCTATGCCCTTTAAAACCGGCCCTTTTTTGGGGAGGATACGGCATGAATTGGACTCTCCCAACCTGGGTGGTCATTTACCCCACCTCCCCAACCCCTGCTGTAATCTTCCTTTAAGGCGCACGAAAATGGGCTGCTGTGGGCAAGGCGAAATGGAGCCCCCACCGCCCTTGTATCGTAAGCGATCTCAGAAACTCCCCTCCCCTCAAAAGAAGCCACCCGCCTTAGACCGGCCTTCGTCGCTGTTAAGGGGAAATTTCTAAACCGCCTCGCTCGGTGTGAGAGGGTAAAGCGAGGATAAAAAAATAAACTATCATTTTATGAGAAGAATAAAAATGATAATCAAAAATATTGCAATAATATATCGCTTTCGTTTTGAAACTTCTTTGATGATTTCATCCAAAGAGATGCGGAACGGGAAAAAGTCGATTTATATTCCTCAAACAATTTTATCTCAAATTTCTATGATCCGCCATTTCATTATTTTGACAAAATTTCTTATCTATGAATAGGCTTTCCCAAGAAAATGAAAGATTTTTTTTTTTTATCATTTCCATGAAAACGTCATTTTATTTCTTAATTTATCAATTTAACTCTTCAATACAACCTTTAATTACCATACTAATTTAATAAAATGAACTTTGAAAATGTGATATATTCATAATATGATTTACCGAAAGAAAGATATCACATTGACATCTCTCAAGTCATGAAGTCTGTAGACGTTTATGATCTGTCTTCCTGTTATTCTCTGAAGATAAATAGAAGATCGCATCTAATGATGAATTACCGAGTATTTATGATATTAGAGAACATATTTCATCGCATTTCAGGATATCCATTTTCTTATATTTCAAACAAAGAAAAGTAGGCACAATGTATATATAACTAATAAGATAAATTCAGAGAAGATAGCAAGATTTATTAAGTTTCAAGCTGAAAATTATCGATTCTGTAACTATGTCTTTTAGGAGTCAATAGTTAAAAGAAATTTTATGATGGTTCATTATAATGAAAATGAAAAATGATGAAAATCGTAAGCCGAATGGTGATATGATAATGTGTTTTCCTTTATTCGATGAAGGAGTTTTGCAATAAAAACTTCTTTCTTTAATACTGTAAAAATGAAGTGTGTTTTCAGGTAAGCACAGATAACATCTATGATTTATCACTATCTACATATCTATCGAAATTGCTGTCACATAATTTCTATGCGTCTTTGTAGTTTTTGTGAATAATACAGAGGTTAAATACCTAACCTTAATTAATAAATTAACCCTAATTTTATAAATATCGGGAGAGTTCTTCCATAATTATTGCGCATTAAGCATATATAAAGCACAATAATATTATTGACATATTTCACATATTTATCAAAAAACAAATTTTACATTTTATTGCACAAAACACGCTCTATTTTTTCAAAAGTATTAAACTAAACAAAAAACATATATGTTAGAAAATAGTATTTACCGTTAATTTGAATTTGAAACTCAGGGAATTATCATTATCTCTATATTAAATAAAAATCTAATAAAACAATATATTTATGTGATTATTACAGACAGATACAAATTCAGAAAAACATTTAACTATCGCAAAGAACATATTAGAAAACAGAAAAAATATTTCTTTTGAAAATTAGACATTTTTGGCGTACTAAAATAAATAATAATAATAAATAATATTCTTTCTAATGAAACAATATTATATATAGAGGGAGTTCACAAAGAAAATTAAACGAAAACATTTTAATTAAATTTTCTACTAACATAATTTTATATTTGTTAAATATTTATTTAAAGAAATGTGGGTTTTAACCTGAAGGTCAAAACAGTTTCAAAGTTGATGCGTCGAGGAAAGATTTATTTCGATAATTTATTTTTTAAATGACACCATTAGTTTCTTGTCGTAAAATCTAAGTAATATTTTATCAAGTAACAGCGTATTAATAATAATTAAATATTATAAGTTAAAAAATAATCTTTTATCAATGCGTAAATCTATAAATGTGAAATAAAATTATTGGAGTATTTAATCACTATGGAATCAAAGCAATTGCTACTTATCCTACAAAAGAAGATTTTAAAAAATTTGAGTAAAAGAAGTTAATTTTGAAATTGCACCCGTTTTCGATCTGAACAGCTCAGTATTTCTTCGGAATGTTCCAAAAATTCTCAGCGACATGTTTACGGAAATCGAAATATATCCCAAACTAGACAAGAAAATCTGTAAAGCTCCTTAAAAAAGGATTAGGTTTATGGCATATATGCTTGTTGTGGGAAGAAACAGACATAATTTATATCAGGATTTTTGAAATGTCGCCTGTCTATGTTATTTTGTTTTAGCCTTCAGTATCCTGATAACTCCTGAAGAAGTTGTGCCATGATTTTCTGAAAAGGAGATTGATATGCCCTACTCTTCCTCTTTGAATACGAATTTTGAGTACATTTCAACATAAATATATTTCAATAGAAAATATTTCTTTCTGGTGGGTTTTTTAAATTTTTAAAAAAATTATTTCATTTTCCTTCATTTTTACGCATGGTAAAATTTTATGCAATTCATTTTTACACTCAGGTTAATTTTCGTAAACTGATTATTCAGGGACTCGCAATTTCTTTCCGCAATTAAATATATTTATGAAAGGAAGACACAAATTTTGATTCGAGGTTTTCTGAAATCTTGAAATGAATCCATCGTTAAAATGCTTAATTTTCTAATAACATCAGTTAATATAATTATATCAGTTATTATAGGAAATCTAGTTGGTAAATAAAATAAAAAAATGACTTATCTCAAATTGTTAAGAAATCTTCATATCACTTAAATAAAAATACACATACAAAAATAATCAATAATTTAAAATAATCGATGTTTTTATTTAAAATTCGAAACACAAAAGAAAACGTTACGTATTTAAATGAGAATTCACATAACTTATTAACTAAATTAAGAAATTTTATTCTACTTCGATCCTTTTACCTATTCCGAAAGGACCGAATTTTAAGTGGAAGTAATTGAAGTAGAATGTCCCTGGTGGAAGAGTTCCTTCTCATAATAATTTTAAAGTTTGAAGAAACAGTTACCATAACAACTGCACGCAGAGCACTTGACCTCTTTTTCATTGCAGCGAATGAATATCTGAAATCACATAAAAGCCAAAAAGCAGAACATAAAAAAAAATTCACCAAGGAAGAAAATATTTAATAATTTCAGGCTGTTTGCTGCAATTTTAAGCTCCAAGACGCTATAGTTCTGTTCTAGATTAGTTAAAATACATAATTTTGTTACTTGAATGTTATGTTTTAAACCATGCATTATAATAACTTATCAAGACACTCAATAACTTGTTTTTAAGAAATCCTGTTAAGCTTCATAACAGGAATCTTTTTAATTGACTTCATGCATGAAAAAGGGCAAAATATAATTATATTTAAAACTATAATATTTCGTTAGTAATTAATGACCATTCATTAGCGATAATACCAATGAATTAAAAATATAAACAGGAAAATAATCTTTGGTATTCCATTTTCCAGTCTTAATATAAATAAAATTCATTGTGGGTGCGTATGTGGGTATGTATGTGGGTATGTTCCACATCTCCTCCTAAACTCAACCAAACTTTGCACACTCATTATTTAAGACAAGAGGCAGATTATTGCCAACTTTTCGAAGTTCGAAAGTTAATTAAACAACCATTTAATTAGAAATCACCCCCCCCCAAAAAAAATATTTTTATACCATCTTAAAGTTCAAAATGTTAACTTTTCAATGAAACCAATTTTATATCTGTAAAATGTTTCCTTCAACTTTTATTAATTTTTCAAAATTTAATAAATAAATTATTACAGCAGACGATTCTTAAATAAAGCAAATTTAATGATACTTCGTTGCTAGGCAGCGGTGAGACTTTGAACAAATTTCTTTTTATTTCTGTAAGTATTTTAAAAAGAAGTTAAAGATCACTGTCAACATTATAAGGCCCAAAAGTTAATTAAATTTTTTAATTAAAAATTAAGCAAACTTTTGCGGTTTTTTTGTAATATATTTCGAAATTTTATGTTACAATAACTATTTTTATACTATACTAGCTGATATACCCAGCGTTGCTCGGGATAAAAATATTTTCAAGTCCAAGTACTTATAAAACTTTCAATTTAATAAAAGAGTTTTTTGCGGAAGCGTCTTTCGGTGAATTTCGTTAATTCACTGACCTTTTGGATCATCAGTGAAACACCCTTCTTCTTTTTCTCTCCTTAGTTTGAACCACCTGACAAGAATCTCGTAGTCCCTCGTACTCCATTTTCCCCTTCCCATCATTGCTACGGCAACAGCAGAAACTCTTTCATATCTTGGATTTTATTGTCATTATCCGGACTACGATTCTCTTCTCTTTAGTGCTTTTGTCACTGACCGGAAGAAACCGCGTAGTGTTCTTTCTTTTTCTTCTTAGGCCCTCTCCCTCCGGAAGGAAGTGGGCTCAACAATCTTGAAGGATTTTACACACTCATTATGATCATTAAAAAAGTTGTAAAATTAAATGAAGCATCGCGGAAAGAGAGTAATTAACATAATTATGTTGTGGTGCAAACATATCGAAAGATGTATATGCTATGAAATAAAAGCTGAATAAAATTTTTGCTTTTCATTAAATATTCAAAGGAAACAATATTTTTATCATAACTTGCACAATGGTAAAAATACCGGAATGAAGGATTTGATAAAACGATCAATGGTTGGAATTTAATTACAATGACAGAAAGCATTGTTACAAATTGCGTATGAAATAAATTTGAAATGTTATTAAAATAAGAAAAAAACGCATGACATTTAAATTAAAATCATTAAAAAGATAATTTTCTGCTCTTTAAGATGGTATGTAAATAATCTACGTGCAAAATATTTTTCTGAAATTATTGGTGAAACACTGATATAAAACAAAGAAAATTGGCTTAATTTTCTTTATTTAATTAAATGTCTTAGGAAGTAATTTTTTTGAAAATTTAAAAAAGTATAATCAATCTAGAAACGAGCCCCAGAATGGCATGTGCAAATTTCATGTCAAGACTATTCACCGTTTAGGAGGAGTTCTTGCGACAATAGACTGTTAGAACATCTTTTTTCCCCTCCTTTTTTCCACTTCCTACGATAGGAACTTGACTAAGTAGCCTTGAAGGCTTAGCACACACTCATTACGATTAGTTAAAAATTTGTGAAAATTAAACAAATCATCCAGAGAATAATTCACTAACGTCATTGGATCACTGTGTAACCATATTAATACCTGTGAATGCTACAACAACCGGCAATGAAAAGTCTACTTTGTTGTTTATGCAAAAAGAAAACAATATTTTCTTATATTAACTTTAACACTAGCAAAAGCCTGCGCGAAACAGTAAATTGGTTTGAATTTATTTCTATAAGAATAAAAAGTATTTTTAGAAACTGCATTTAAAATATATTTTTAAACCTTAATAACAATCAGAGAAAAGACTTTATCGCAATGTAATTAATATCTTTAAAAGGTAATTTCTGCTCTTTAAAATGGCATAAAAATAAGCGTTGTCAAATAATTAGTTCAGAAGTTATTTGCAGAAAACGTCTAAGCTTAACAACGGCTAATTTTCGCTATTTAATTAAATATCCTAAGACCTAATTAACTCTGAAACTTGAAAATAGCACCGTTGACCTAGAAATGTTCTCTAGAATGTCGTGTAAAAGTTTCATGTCGCTACCTTTCACCGTTTAGGAGGAGTTCTTGTGACCGGCAAATATATGTATTTTCTGCTTTATATTATAGATTAAAGGTTAAAAAATAGCTTTTCAGTGACAAATTTCATTTGCTTTCAAAATTGTTACTCTCATTTCAATAATTTAAAAAAAATCAATTGTATATAAAATTCACAATTTGTATCAATGTATTTTTTTTTGTTAAAGAACAAGAATACGTATGAAGAGACGTAGAATACGATTCATAATTTATATTGGTAACAACTATTGATCTGGTTTATTTTGACGGTTTTTATTAATGAAAATTTAACTATTTTATTAATTGACCCAAAACATTCGTCAAAATCCTACTTATACCTCAATACTTATGAAAGAAATTTGAAGTAAAAACGTTTCAGACGATAAATTAATTTTTGTTTTATAATTTTCTATACGAAAACAGTTTTTTCGTGAAAAATATTAGACATAAAAGTGTTTTAATCCCGAGCAACGCCCGGCATAACAGCTAGTAGTCAATAAAAATATTACAGAATTCGAAGGGATTCTCAGTTAATACTTTTTCGATCTACTTTTCTGCAGTATTTACGAAACACTGCAATAGATAAAACTACGCGGTGTCCCACAAAGGACTCCCTCATTTTAAAAATAAATAACTCGGCAACGGAGATAAATAGAAGAATGAAACCAGTGGTATGTTCATTTTGAAAACCGTACGAATCTGATTCAGAAGATTCAAAATTAATTAAAAATGTTGCCATCAGATGGCTCTGTACTCTGTAGTCGCAAAACGGAGTCCGAGAAAAAGATATACAGTAAAACTTCGATTATCCGTCACTCGTTTAACCGTCAGTTTCTATTATCCGTCATCGTCTAAAAATTTAAGTTTATGGTATTACAATATATTTCTAAGCATTATTAGTTTTATATTGAAGATTATATTGATTGTTTTGTAAAATTAAATACAATAAGTATGTATTATTTTCTTTTAGAGGATTTTAATTTCTTTTTCCTGCCACGATACAGCGCATGCGTATTAAGGGATTTGTGTTATCCGTCTGATCGGTTATTCGTCACAGCCTTGATCCGGGCGGTGGCGGTTAATCGAAGTTTTACTGTAGACCATTCTTTGGAAGCAATTACATCATAATCGATTCAAAATCTGCACTTTCGCAGCACAGATAACGCATACGAAGATTGAAATTTTCATTCGCCCTCTGTAGTGGGTGAACGGAAATGATGGCCCTTACGTCACAACTCGGCTCTCGAAGCTCGTCAAGTGTCGCAGGATTGCTCTGGAAACCCATGTCCTTTCAAGTGCCCCACAGAAAGTAGTCGCAGGGGATAAGATCGGGTGATTATGGAGACCAATTCACGCGGGTTCCAGTAGATGTTAAATAGTTCAAAGCAATGACTCTATAGTTGAAGTTGTCTTTTAAATATCCTATATATCTTGAATATTTGCTAGATAACTTCCCGACATTAATTTTGTTGTTTCTATAATGTTTGAAAGAAATTTCTGCTTTAAATCATAAGTCAATGTAATTTTAAATTTTAGCGTTACTCTTTATACTATAAATTAATGGTTATAACAAGCACCAAAATCAAAAGCTATGGAAAACAGGATAGAAATGAAAAGATTGCCAGGATTAAGATAAATTCGATAGCCTTTAAAGTTATCCAAAAATTGTTGTCTTAGATCGCTTTTTGAAAGTCAGCATACTTATTTTCTGTATAATTTTCAAGCGATTTCTTGTTAAAGTATAGCAGATTGCACAAGAAGTATAATAATAAGAGTATCTTTAGTGATTAAAAAAAGAATAGTGCGAGCTATATAAAGCAATGCCCCGAATTATCTCCCTTCCTCTCGAGACATCTTGGTATTTTCTTCCTGAGGTTGAAGTTGGTAATGAAAAGACGCTAACTTTTGATAAAGTTCTTTAGAAAGCTGAAACTTCAGTGATGTGAAGAAAATTTTCCATAAAAATGTTTTGCTCCTTAAACGTGTTAACGTTCCAAGTTTTGGTTTTGTCTCTAATTTTTTTATTGATTTTAATATTTTATTTACTTTAATATTTTTTATAAATTATCGTTAAACGCATTTAGTTTCAACTAAACCGTTTATGAGGCTGATAAGAATGCGCATAAAAAGATAGTTTCGGGAAAGAAGAAAAATTATTTCGTTAGAAATATAAACATTACCGTAATAGTTAAGAGTTTTTATACTCTTTCTTCAACGCAACTGCTTTTGAAACAGATTTTGTTATCTCAGATTAATGAATAATTTATTTTTAAAAATGAAGAAGTGGAAATATTTTATTTTATTAAATATAAGTTAATATTTATTAATTTTTTATATTTTATTTACAAATTCGAGTAATAATTGATTTCTAATAAAATATCGACTACTTAAAAAGTCCATAGGTATTTTACACTACACAGCAATTCTTTTTTCAACAAAGTAATGCTGTTTTTGTTTATTACATTATTGTCTTTTTCAGGATAAGGGCAGCAAATTATGTTCGATCGGCTTGTTGCGTGAATGGGATTTTTAATAATAAGTTTGAGACAATTTTAACTCAACATTGTAACCTAATTTTTATTTCGATAAGTCTTATAAGTTTATGCTGTTTGTTCATAAACACAACTACTATACTATTTTATTTTTAAATGTTAATTTACCTTGCGAAATCTTTATGACTTTTTACAAATCGGCACGTTTCCAGCCTCATAATGCTATTTATATCTATTACAGTTCAACAACAAATTAAACAACAGCAATGAAAATTTCGTAATTAAAGAATGTTGAAAACAGTAGTTTGAATAAAAGAAAGGTTTGCTGCAATTATAGACTTTTTTCATAAATTCAGGGTACCCATTACTATATGCTTCCCTATTCTGAGCTCCTTACAGCCGTAACCATTCATAAAAAAAGTATGAAACCTTGTGAATGACCCAATAAAAGAATGAGGAAAACATTCAGCGAAAAAAATTGTTTCCAAATTTGACCACAAGAGAGAGAGAGTATTGTTAATGTTATAAATTACTCATTTAACTGCATTTTTTACTTGTACAATTTTGATTACAGAACAGAACACCACTTCATGCCCCTGCGACTATAACCTGCTGCTAAACTGGTTCAGCAACATGAGCTAATCTGGTTCCGCGACGTCGCTTCCAACAAAGGCTCCCGACTTAAAATCCAACGATTGCTACATCATCTTAATGATTTTCAAGAGCCTTTTCGAATAAATCCATGATCATCTTTCACTTCAGATCTTTTCCATTCCCGCAAGCCGACATGGGAAATTTTTTGCGCCCTCTTCGTCGACGTGACAGCGCACCTGAATTATTCTCCGCTTCCACACAGAAGAACTTTCACTTTATGGAGAAAAGATCAATCAACAGAACAGACACACTTGTGCTTTAACACTCGCATTTTAGTTTGTTTTTGTGGACTGCTTTGTTTGATTAGTTTTTTTTCTCTCTTGTTTGTTGATTTTGTATACTTCATACTCATATTTCTTTCCCTTTTACAGATCTTGTTTGTATATGGTTTTATTTGATACTCCCCTATGTTTCTTGTATATTATCCCAGATTTTTAGATTTGTATTTTTGTAACCTTTTCCATCTCTCTCCAAACGTGTTCCATTTGATGGTTTTCATTGTCAGTTACCATCTGAAATCAAAAGATGGCATGCTCACAGTTAGCGAAGTGTGTCGTTCGAAATGTTCAGCAAGTGTTGTGAAACGCTTGTCTTTAAGTTCTCTTGTTTTTGCCAAGGATTACCAGATGGTTCGACCTCAAACCAAAAATCCCATACAATTAGGTCTAGGGTACTGGTGTACATAAATGTCAATCATGCCGGCTAATAACACCTTCTTCTGTAAAATGTTTTTCAGAACAACCTTAACACAACCCCGTCTCTCATAAAGAATGTGCATGCAGGCACTGACATTCTTGCAGAGGGATGCTCTAACAGCGATGCATATTGCATTTTAGCGACCATATAAGCCACTGGACTTAAGAAAGTTAACTCATCGAAGAAATACAGACCTATAGTAAATGACACGGTAACTCATCGGGGAAGGCAACGGAAGATCTACGATCAAGCACCGATTTCATGAATCCCATATTCTGCAGTTGTAAGTTTTCACCGAAACGTCCAAATGAAAATGCGCTTTGTCTGCTCAGAGGACTTCAAAACACAAATTTTTAGGCATACTAAACATTACTCAATATTTTGAAACAATTATGCATTATACTTAATTACATGAGATTAATTATGCATTTGATAAACAATGAAATTGAGCTTCCAAATGAAAATGCGCTTCGTCTGCTCAGAAGACTTCAAAACAATAATTTTTAGGCATACTAAACATTACTCAATATTTTGAAACAATTATGCATTATACTTAATTACGTGAGATTCATTATGCATTTGATAAACAAACGCATTGTTTTTTTATTTTGTACGGTGTATACCTATCGATTTTATGGATTTTTTCCCCTAAAAAAATTCGACCATAAAAGAATCCAATAGATGTATCCTAGGAGAAGATAAAAGTTGATTATTAATGAAGCATAATGACTTACCTAGCTTAATGAAGCAGTGTAATGAGTCTAAAAATAAAACAAAGGAGTTTATATCATGCCTTTATTTTTAGAAATATCAACTCGTTTGTAGCTTTCTTCAGCTTCTGCTTTCACAACTAATAAAGATAATTAATAATTTTCATAATAAGTAAAAAAATTCTCTTCGGAAGCTATCTTGCCACAAAAAAGCATTAAACAAAAGAAATCATCTCTTTGGGAACTAATGTTCTTAAAAATATCTTCCTGATCAAATTATTGATAATTCTTCCATGGTGAATCTTTTAAATCGTTCCTTTGAGAATAACTATTTGTAATAATAGAATGAAAGAATTGGGGGATCGCATTAATTACAAATATATCTCATTATATTCTAGCCCATTTTTTAGAAAATAATTATACGACAATGCCGTAAACGTTAAAAGAGTGAAATGGAAATGATTCAAAATTTGACATCCTTGTTTCACTTTGAAGTGAAAAAAAATTATCGTTTTCATTAATTAAAATTTTTTTCATAATTCCTTTGCGGTTTTCATTATTATTCTATGCAGTTAAAGAAATAATTTCGATTTTTATAAATTCTGCATAAAAAATCGAAATATAAATCAAAATAATTTGCTGCCATAGACTGTCGAAACTTTTTTTAATTATGTGGCTACGTGATAGTTAACTTGTTAGTTTGCTTAATTACTAGAATAATATATTTATATTTTATTATTTTTCATTCTTTAAACACATTTCAAGTGTTCATTTACTATAGTTTTATAGTAAATAAATGAGATGTTCACTTTAGTTCTTAGTTATTTGTTAACTTTATTTGTCTAAATCAGAGGATCGGGAAAATTTCTTCTTCAACTTTTGAATTTCTCATCAATATAACATAATCTTAATTTGCGTAAACTTCATTTACGATGCCAAGAAAAGTTCCTCGAAAGTATGCATTTTGTTATCAATGTGTCTGTACATAGGCTGTCGCAAATCAAATGCCAGTTCTGACCTTTCCTGGCCTTAAAAGATCTTCTTGGATATTTATGCGTAAAAAATCCGTTCTTAAAGACTAATAATGCAACATGTTATCAATAATACGTTTCTTATTTATTTTAATGTTGTTTATATAAACTCGTCACTTCTTTCAAAACCCTTTCGACTATTAGCAACAACCATAAAATTTTATACTTTTTACAAGCCTCGGACATTATACAAAAGAATTCGTTCATTTTATCTGTCGTAATAAAACAGTGAATTACTGACTGTTGAGTGACGAAAATCGAGAATAATGAACAGTTATATAACAGTGTCTCCGCCATGTCACTGTTTTATGGCAAACTCCTAAAAGCTTTTACGAGATTAAATTAAAAACAAAAAAGCTGCAGTACACTAATCCAAAACTTGCTGCTCCAAAGCTTCAGACACTTTCGCAGAGGACACTAAAGGAACTTTTATAATAAGACTTCTCTAAGTATGATATAAAAATTGTAAGGAAAACACTTTTTACAGAGCTCCTCTGTTGTTCAAATTCTAATAAAAAAAGTGTCTCCTTTCTTCTTAAGAAATTTCTTTTTGATGCGTACAGAAAATTTATCTAATGGGATTATCTTCAGAAGGATAATTTTTAATAACCTATTACTGAAAGTTTTTTCAAACTGTTTTATTGCTGTTGCATGTACCTTTCAGACAAAAAGTTAATCCATAAAATTTAATAAAGTGTGGTGAGCATGGCTGTGATAGACGGTGATTTATTTTCTTTTCTGAAATTTCTTAACTAAACTAAAATGACAACTTCCTGCGCTATTCGTAACAATAAGAGTTCGACATTAGTAACATTTTGATGTAATATCAAAAAGGGTAGTAGTAATACAATTGCATCGAGAAGAATTAAAGGGGGAATTTTGACGATAACTTTGGAATTGAACCACCATATGGATGTTTTACTAAACGATCACTTGTGACAAATGTCACTAAGAGAGAAGGTCTTGTAGGAAGATAAATATTAGCCTTTTTACTTTCTAGTATTCAAAGTATAATAACGAAAGCACTGTTATCATCAATACTGTCTGTCCGCGAAGTCTTCTCGCCACGTTGTCTAGTTGACGGCGGTCGTTATAGAAACAGGTTATCGGAGGAGGAATCCATTTCGAGCAGACGTTCATTCAAGTTTGCTACATTGGCGCACTTAGCTCCAAATGGGAAGGAACGGGCAACTGCGGCAAAACTGAGAAGACGACTGATCAACTAGTTTGTGCCAAGAATAAAATAAAACCCCGACTTCCGTCGGATTCCTCCTATTCGAAATGGATCTTCTTTAATATAACCAGTTGCTATAGCGACAGCCGTCAACGAGACAACTTGACGAACAGAGTTCTCGAGGCGGTTAGACAGAAACTTCGACCTCAGAGGTTTAATTAATCCTCAGGCTTTAGTCCTCTTCGAATCTAAAATAAACATTTCTGAATTATATTTGCTTGTTTGACTTTGAAAACGATAACTCAAAAACAAAAGAGATGAGATAAAGGAAATTTAGACCTAAATTGCAAAACTGTATCAAATTTGGAGGGAATCCGTCAAAGGAAAATCTTACTTATCAGTATGCATCTGGAACACGATAAACATTTCGATCCTTGCGTTTAGCTCAAAGCTTATATTTTGTTAGCTAAATAACTAAATGGATGAAATTTGGCATATGGTATGAACACTAAAACTGTAGGTTTCAATCCAATTTTGGACCAAATCCTTCAACTGTTTGATTGGCTATTGGTCTGTGTATTGTAACTCATGCACACAACAAGTAAGGTAAATTAAATTTTGTATGAATCTTGACACCAAAATTGCAGATCTGTGTTATATTTTGGATTCAACCAGACAAAGGAAATAGGCCATTGATTCTCTACACTGTACGACAATGTTAAACATAAGGCGCAAAGAAAGGATAGGACACAACAAATCCAGCTGATACAATTTAGGATTGGTAAACCGTATTGGCGTATCCGTGAGTTTGAATACAAGATCTCTAGAAATAAGAATTAATATCTATTTTACCGTATTTTTCGTTAAAATTTAATACAATATTTTGGATATATTATAGTGATATTTAATCAAGATATGGCTAGATTTTTTTTTAAATCAAGGATGAATCATTAGTGCAGGCAAAAAACCAAGTAATTACAAAAGTTTCCATTTTCCATTTCATTTTCCAATTCGAAACTTTAGAGGATTCTTTTTGAATATTTTCTTGATGTTCAGAGTTTTATTATTTATTTATTTAAAGATTACTTCTTTTATCTGTAAATGATACTTAAATTTCGTAGCATGTTCTTTGATTCAAAAAATTTTTTAAATTATTTATAATTGGTTTTTTTTCAAAAGAATAAATAAATTGATAAGCAATATTTTCTTTTGCGTTATTTCTGTACGGAGAATTTTCGAACATATTTTCAATCATTTTTTAGAACTCTCTTCACTGTAACCAGTTCGAGGGAAAATATCTCTGATTGTTGTACGTTTCTGAGAAAAAGCCATAAAAGTGCTGAAGTACAAAGTATTCCATCAAAAAAATAAAGTATTCAAGGAAAATACGCAGATTTTAAAAATTTATTCATACTTATATGTTTAAAACAAACCACATTTATTTATTTTTGGCAACATTGTCCTGAGATTTGGCTTATTGTTAAGATTTAACAATAATGTTCTATATCACGTTTTTTCTCGAAGCATTAAATAGATCTGATAGAACTGATGTTGAACATTTCTATTCCTTGGATATGTTCCAGCCACAATATATTATAGCGTACAGTTGTAACATATTAGTCTATTATGTATTTTTATCAGTTTTGTTGGATTAGGAGCGATTTACTTATCTTATTCAGAATAATATTAATTTTTATATTGCAGTTGTATTTTAGTCTGCATGATTTAGATGCTATTTTGGAATTTAAGAACTATCTGAAAAAGTTTTGAATTTGATAAGAATAATTAAGTAACTGAGTTTTTTACATTTTATCTAACTCGGCTATACAATCATTGTTTTGGAAACTGGAATTCTTTTTACTAAATTAAAGTATAAAGCCTGCTGAATGACATAAAGTTTCATTTGTTTGTAAAACTCCATACTGTTACAAAGCTATAAAGTCGTTTCCCTGAGATGCTAAACTTGGCGATAAATTTGGCGACCTTGGCGACCATTTTGGCGACTTGGTGGCAAAGTTGGCGATTTTCGCGACAAAAGGAATTTTCTAGAAGGACCTCGAACTTTCAACCTATTTCTACTGGTTTCATGAACTTTATAGAGATTACGTCACTTCCTACGTAATAAAGTCACTTCCTGTTGAAAGGTATAAAAGCAAGCTCTCAAGCCAAAAGTAGTCAGTTGGATTTTGATCAGCAAGCAAGCTGGTGAGCTAACAAGAAATCTTTGAGCGCTGTGTTGAGATTTATTGGTAGTCTCTGTTGTGAATTTTTACTAGTGCTGTGTTAATACTTGTGCTACGTTTCTTTGCTTAGAATATTTGTAAAATAAAGAGCTTTATTTTTTCAAATCCTGCTTATTGGACTGCATTCACGTACACTCACAATACGATTTTGTAACAATACGAATGTAGTTATCAAAATAATAATGCATGAAATTTATTTTTATTACAAGATGCAGTTTCAGGAAGCGAGTTAAAAAGCATTTGATTTCAACTCTGCGAATATCAAAAGTTGTGGAAGTTAATGCTCGACTGACGACCTTTAACCACCGTTTATTGGATATCTTGGTGCTTATCTTTGATAAGCTCTCATTTTACAAGTCATGCGCACTGTCATATGGGGTGAATAGAAGCAAATTTCCTCTTAAGTTGCAAAACAGGAAAATATCTCAAAAAAGAAAGAAAAATAAATATATTAGCACTTTTTCAATCTGCATTTATCATCATCTCTCGCAAAACAGGCAGTCATTCCTCTACTTCGCATTAACTAGATATCCTCAACCTCGCAAAATGTCGTCAGTAACTCTTCTGAGAGGAATCTCTTTTTTGTTGTTGCTGTTGACTCAAAACATTCCTGCGCTCCGCATCCAAATCCTCATAATCCTCAAAGCAAAAGCGGGCTGCATATGTTGCCGAATGGATATGCGCTTCGGAATAAGAAGGAAGATGTGATTTATATCAGGTATTTCGAAAATGTTGTCCCTTCTGTAATTTTATTCCAGACATTCACATGCCGGAGAGTTCTTCAAAAAATGTAACATCGTGTTACAAGACACTGAAGTGCTGTTTCGTTTAAGGAAGAAATAAGAAAGTGAGTGCTTTATATGCAGAGGCCTGAATAGACTTCGGCTCAAGTAAGGAAATGGAAGAAAATTGCTCGGCGAAAAAGGTATAGAAAAAGCAGTTCTTTGTAAGAAAACAGTTAATGATATTTTAATATAAAAATCGCTTTTGAAAAGTAGAATTGAAACTTTTTTATAATGTACTACGTTAAATTTTTAAAATGTTCCAAAAAATTTTAAGCACTTATTCTTTTAAGCTTTTACATAGAAATGCATTCTTGACGATTGTTTTCTGCTTTAGTTAGTGCTTCGAAATTGCGATTCGAAATCTTAACGTTCCTTGTGTTATACTTGTTGGTTCACAAGGAGTTTTTTCTCAAAAGATTGCAAAAAAAGATCTTGACGTTGTAGATGATTCTTAAAATCAGTTTAGCTCAGTAGTAAAAGTAATGAAAATTACTTTAATTCGAGTATATATGTTTATAAAATATATTATTTTGGTACTACGAATGATAAAATACAGAATAAAATTTCCTTTAAAATGCAATTCTTTTTTACACATGAAATAAGTAAATAATTTTTATTCGCATAGCTAATTAATAACTTGAAATTTTTTCAATTGAAATATTAGTTATTTACCAATATCTGTTTATTCCTAGTTTGTATTTAAAAAGTTCAATTTGATAATCGTTTCATTAAACCGTACCTTCTGTCTATATTTTTAAAATCCCAAATATCATATATTTCCTCATTTACCTTTATCGTCGTTAGAACACTAATTAAATTATCAAAATATTACAATTTCTCAATAGAAAGAAATAAAAATGGCCAAGGAAGAAATTTTCCCCACCATTAAAATCTTGATTTGTGTAAGTTGATATAGCTATTTAGTTTGGAAGGTAAGAACGATTACCCCACACAATATTTGTTAAAATATTCCAGTTTAAATTTCTAAAACATCTTAAAATTAAATGGAATTGCACGAATGCAAATTTGTTGGAAAAAGAATTAAGGAAGAATGTTTATATTTGAAAATCAGTAAAGATACGGGTCTTTAATTAAAATATTTTGTTTGTCTGATATTTTTCTTAATTATTAGTGATCAATATACTCAAAATTTGACTCTTCGAAAAAGGGAAAACTAAATGAAAGTCAACTGAAGTTTAAAAAAAGTTCACCGAATTAAATGAAAGAAGTTTATTAAAGAAAAACAGCTGTATTTCCGAAATTTCTCTTGCAAAGTGAAAATCAGTCAGCAGAATTGATTTCACTCGTTAATATTTCTATAAATATTGTCTTTAGCAAAACCGTCTAGAAAGCATTAAGGCAACTGAGCAACGGCCTAAAATGAAAATATTTGCATTTAACGACAGACAGGAATTTGTAGCAAACATATAACATTTAAAGGAAATAGGTATTCACAACTGTCTGAAAGTAGCTTTATTAAAGTATCAAATGGAAATCTGAAAGAAGTTGGATATTTCACCTCGATCTTGCAGAATAGGAGACAAATGTTGAAGGATGTTTGGCAACATATCATCGCCGTTCAGGCAGAAGTCACTGAGAACGGAAAAACCTTTTGACGGACTACTGCAGTCAATTAGAATTTGTAATTAATTATTTCGTGAAATGAACCTGTTGTCTCAACGCCAGTAAACCAACCGTAGGAGCTGGAAATCTGTAAAATAATTGTTACCATTTATCAGAACGCCTCAAAATTAATCAAGTTTAAACTAACCACATATCGGAACCATAGTTTTCTACTTAGTGACTTTTGCCGGAACTACGAATATATTCTCCCCTTTTTGGTGCAGTTTTAACTTTTACAAATGTACCAGTAAGCCCTCTGAAGAGAATGAAGAAAAATATCGCTAATGGTTAATGTAAATAGTTATGTTTTAAAGTAACAAAGTCAAATTTCTCCTACTACGTTAAAAAAAATATATGATGGCGGAAAAAATCATAATCATAAAACACAACCAGTTTTGACAAAAAAAAATATCATGCTGTTAAAAATGTAAAAAAGCAACATTCCCAAACAGCAGACGAAGAAATTGAAATTAATTGTATGAAATAATTTTCGAGGTGAAGCCGTAAAAGTTAAATTTGTTGGAAGAAAAGAACATGGAAACAAATGCTTATGGTTACAGAAAAAAAATATTTCTTTTCGCATCAAATATGTGGTTGAATTCTCAGAAGATGTTTCACGCATTCTTAGTTTCAAAAGGAAAAAGCAAACGTAATTGCTATGATTACTAATAAATACAAGTTTTTTTCTTAGTAGAATAAAAAGATATTCTTCCTACATCCTTAATGTTTTAAGCTAATTGTTGCCACCTAATAATAACGATGACTGCTGCAATCTTAGAGTACGGTTAACGGGCCACAAATTAAGAGCGTAATCAGCGCTGGCTCTAATGAGCGGGTGTTTAAGACGCCATGACTCAGCTGATAGTGGTCATTTTGTTAAAAGGAATGAGCTTCATTTTTATAAGAATTTAGGTGCTTCAGAAAGTTTGAGTCTTAAATCCAGTTTATTCGATATATCAGAAATCTTAATTTAAAAATAAAGCATTTTTGAACTTAAAGAAATTTACCTTTTTTTCGGGTTGTATATCCCTATTGTATTTTTAGTTTTATTCATTGCATTTCTGAAATTAATTATTGAAAAATTATTTAGTATCGCGTAAACTTTGAAATTCAGTTACAAACATAATGTGCAATGCCTACAATTTTGTCTGGATCAGTATAGTCAACGTAATGGGTATTGCGCCAAAAAAAACCAACCAATAAACAAACATAATGTAATTTTACAGTTGCGCGAATGCTGCTACTTCAGTATACTAAACAATTTGTTTTAGTTTATAATACACGGGTGTACGTACAAATGGACATTAAAGACCATTTCTCCATTTGAAAATTATTCACAGTTTCAAATTTATCTTAATAGGATATTTTTAAGATATTGTTAAAAAATTGACAGGGGCACTGTTTAATAAATGAAATGAATAATTAATGAAAACCACTAAATAAAATATAATCAATAAGTTATCTGTCAAGATAAAGAAATGGGTATTAATAAATACGGGAGGAAATTGTGCTAAACATTTACATTCATTAAATGATTTTCCTGATACATATAGATGTGTACTACTATAAGTGAAATTTAATTCTTACTGACATACTTAATGTGGAAGTATCATGTAAATTAATTGAATTCTAACAGAGAAATTGTTTTGGATGAAATTATGGATAAGTAAAAAACAAGCAAATTTGAAATGATAACGAAGATAAGAGAGAGAATGTGAAATTTTATAACAGCGAAGTCATTAGATATTTCATACGTCATTAATAACCTTGTTGATTCACATATTATAAATTTCTATCGACAATGATATTGTTTTAAAGCAATTTGAAAATGTTTTATTAATGAGTCAACTATTTGAAAAAGTAGTGGTAGTTGCTTTAAAAAAGTGACCTATGAGATCAATCACGTGATTATTTTATAAATTGCTGCACTAATCATGCAAACAAAATTCCTTAAATCGACATGAATGTACATAACAATATCCATGATCCATTCAGAAATTGGTCGCGAAAGAGTTTCTTAAAAGATTTTTATGGCAAATACATTGTTATGAATCTCAACTATTCTGTTTGAAAACATTTAGGTTTTCTTTAATTAACAGTTGACACTTTCTTGCTCCTATATTGTCAATCAGAAATATTAAACAAGAGATGGAACTCTATTTAAGAAACGATCAAACCAGAAACCAACAAAAATCCTTTAGACACTGATCAAAATAAGAAAAAGAAAGAGAAAAAACACTCGCAAATTTTGAAAATCATGTTAGAATCTTTTAACAGCTTTTCTTTATATGATTTCTTCCATGGGATGAAGTATTTAGAGCTTTCCCAACTTTAAAAAAGACCTCAACGAGATTGCAGAATTGATTGAGTTAACTTCAGTAAGTACTTCTAGAGAATTTCTTTTTCTTTATTGCTAGTTTATTTCCCGATTTCAGATGGAGCTCTTTCATTTATTTGATAAATGTGGGAAGCTTTCGCCCACCACCAAAACCACCCGAGAATTGGTATTTTTCTTCTCACCTTTTATAAGCTTTCTTAAAAGAACTTTCTCTTTTATTTGACAAATGAAATCGGGGATCCCTTTAGGAAACAGTAGTTATTCTTTTATTCTTTGCAGGATAGTACTGATATTATGGAAATGTTTCTCACCTGATAAAATTATATGTAATTCAGTACTTTTCATAAGTATTTCTGATCGAAATAATCACAAAAAGTAATATATCTCGCAACAAGGCACAAAAAATAACAACGTATTCAACAACATAGTGATACTCTTTTAAAATATATCTCAAACTTTGCCGTTGATATCCTTACCCTATTAAAGATGGATTTTTAAAAATTACCCTCTTCTTAAAAAAGATGGGCCAAACGTGGGGTAGCGTAGTGCTCGCCAAACTATGAAAACTTCCTAATAATTTGCCAGGTTAGAAATGAAAACTACAGGTGGTTATGTTAAAAGGTGATGGGGCGAGCGAGAACACAACAATAGAACAGAAGCACTAATTCACATTAATCAAGCCATATTTATTACAAGAAGTGCTCAATGATGAGACCGCAAATGCATTCTTGCAATGGCAATAGAGGGGTTGAAAAACACTCTCGAACAGTTCTCGGCCGTAGGTATCGAGGACCTCTGCAGATTCCACAGAAGTTTCATACACGAGACTCTTGAGGCAACCCCACGAAAAGAATAATAACTGTGAATTTATTATTCTTTGCATGGCCGCCGAGAACAATCAGGGTCTTCGCATAAGGGTCACCACACTGGTATACGTGGTCCCCTTGCGAATCATAACCGTGGTGACTAATCAGGGACGGAAGTCTTTCTATCGGTTTGTAATGACGTGTCCCAGTGTTACCGGGGTCTGATCAAAGATCAACAAACAGCAATCCACCACAGGGATGCTTCTAACCAGGTTTGACTAATTATTACTCAGAATGAGTAGGAAAGATACCGAAGGTCGGTATATGGTATCGAGGTCTTAATGGACGCTCGATATAATGCGACAGTCCACCAAAGGGACTAGTCCAGCCAAGGGTTTGGCTAACACGGGTCAAAAATGCGCTCATTTCATCTAAGTTTGCGGATCTCGAAATCAACACAAGGGAGTTAGCTCTCAGAGTGTTTACATTTCATCTCTAGCTAACTCTTCTCCACTTTTCCTCCCTTCTTAAACACCTTACCTTCAGAGGCCAGGGGAGTGGCTGATGAATTATTTCTCGGCGATTCGTCCTCCAGCTGGTCAAATCACCCAACCGCAGTCCTGTGCCTTCCTCCATGGTGTTGATTGGAAGCGGTCAACTCTTCACCGGAGGTCTGTCGGCTACACGCGGGTGGCCTACTCAAACGGTACAGCACCCCTGGACCCCTCTACCCTTGCGTAATACCGGGCAGTTTTATTACCCACTTTGTTCCTCTTGCGTTGCTCTGGGGACTTCGCTGTGTGGTTTTCTCTGTCGTGAGAAAGAGGTAGGGGAGATGCCACAGGTTGCTCGCACGTATTGTTGCGAAAATCTGACTTTTAGCTACCTACTGTAGTTTCAATTAATACAATGAGAAGTGTGAAATTTACATTCAGAGAAAATAAATGTAAAAATAGAGTTCAACTTATTTCGGGCCTCTTTTGTCATGGGTAAAAATTAAATACTTTTGAAACTAAGAAATCCTATTTTTTCTTATTCCGGGGCGGCGGGCCCAACGGGTTTTACCCTACCCGGTCCCCCGTCTCTCAGAGGGCCTGTTCACTCGCTCCACAACATTCATCTTGATGCACCTTCTGCTTCCTGTAGTTACCATCACAGAGCAGGCTGCTTTTTAATGCTATTTTTTAAAAATTTAATAAGGTGTCAAAATAGTTTCGTGAGATAATATTTTCCAAAGATATCGCGGAAAAACACCTTGCTTAATTTTTAATTAACTGAAATTTTAAGTAAGGTTTGGGCTTTGAAAAGTTGAAGATGAACTTTCTCTTGTTTCAAATAAAAATTGTGCAAAGTCTGGTTAAAATCAGTCCACTGGTTTAGGAGGAGATGTGGAGCATACATACATAGGCACAATAACTTTTATTTAAATTAAGATAATTATTAGATAATTACAAGATTAAGATTGCTGGCATATACTATGAGCCATTAAAAAGGTTTTGGTGAAGATATCGTCACAATTAATTAAATATTTAATTTTATTTAAGTAAATAGTTAATTTTAATTAATCAAACAGTTAATTTTAATAGTTAATTTGATAATTATTTAATTTGACAGATTACTTTAATTTGATATTAAACTAAACATGGTTGCACCAAGATTTGTTTAATAAATTTAATATAAAATAGCCAAAAATGATAGATATATAAGAGTTCTCTTTATCCTTTTTTATATTGAAAATATCTCATTAACTTTAAAATTGTTTTGATGTTTTCTGTCTGAGTATTTGCTTTTAACTGTCGATGAAGATTTAAATTTGCTGTTCAAAATGGCTGCATTCATATCCTATGCTTTAAACTCACGTATTAAATTTGCAACTCGCAATGTTTAATAATTTTTATTCTGTTATGTGTTAAGAATTTAGTGATTATTATCTCTGTAACCAGGGAGTTCTCTAAATGAGCCCATTCTAGTAATGTTTAAATGTTTCATGTCATGTGATTTTTGCATATGACAAGGTAATGTTCGCTCAATTATATGGTAACCTAGATTAAATAACTAATTTTTAAATCCAGATTCTTTCTTCGTTCGTGTTAAGAGTCAATTTCTGGTTAATGTTTCAGATCGGCTGTCTTAATGTTATCTAGGGGATATTTGCGCTGCTGGGATGTTTATGTCTTTATGATTCCTACCTGTTGAATTATTATGTGATGGGATATAAAAAAATGACCAATAAATCTAGCATAACCTTTTGGAATGAAAAATGGAATGATAAAACCTTGATGTAGTAAAAAATTAAATGTCATGAAAACAGAATCACAGCGTAAATATTGCAATGTGTAGAAACAACAAAGTCATTGGCTAAGTCTGTATTAATCAATATGTAATATTTCATTACTTTTGTAACATTAGCGTAAAGGAATCTACCTTTGCCTTCAATCTTGCCGAAAAGGGATTTTTTAAAATCATTTTGTAAAACAAATGTTTTACAGTTAATCCATTTGTCATCGATTCAAAATTAATGTTTTCTTTTATTTCAACTGTTTTTTTTTCATTAGTCTTGTTCCTATGGAATTTAAATTGACATCTGAATACTTTTTTAATATTTGAGTACATCATCTTCGATTACTTAACGAATACGAATTTGAGTAACTCATTTTTCTGAGACATCCGTGTGTTTTGCTTTGCATACTAAAATAATAATATAATAAAATAATGCTTGATATAATCGTGATCGAAATCATCTAAATAAAACAAATTAACTCTAAAAAGATATGCATTCATAACTAGACTTTTAACGGCTTATTAAGTTTAAGCATATCCCCTGTTTTATAGATGACGTAATTTCCAAATATCTAAAATTTCTTTTATGTTGCTTTATTGAATGAAACTCATGTGAACTTCAAAGCCAGTCATCATTAATCTGAGAGGTAATGCTTTGGACAAAATGGAGAAATGTGAGTAGTTTTTGCGTGCTGAAGAAAAATTTCAAAATGGTTTCAGTTTTCTCTTGATACTTACTTCCCTTATGAAGAATCTGAACCACCCCTGATATCAGAAGTAATTCTTTCATTACGCTTGCTGAATGTTTCATTCCAAGTAGCACTCCATGGTTAAAGAGTATTTAGTTTTTATTTTTCTCGTAAGTCTTCACAGGAATATCACGGATTTGTGCAAATTATTGATAATACAAATAATCATCCTAGTTTTGCAACAACATAAGATTAAGAAATGCATCAATCCCACGACTAATTTCTATTACTAAAATATTTAGAGGTTTTGCTTTAAAAATAAGGAGATTTTTTGAAGTTCATTGAAGAAAGAAATTAGAATTCGACCTGGGTGTCTCTTACTACCATAATTCGATCACCGCTTAGCAATCTACTCTGTAATGCCTGACCCAGAAGAAAGGTCCCATAAAACCCTCATGAATAATTTGACGATATCAACTTTCTGACAAATGCGGGAAATGGGTGTGTTGATGGCAGTTTTCGGAATTGAGTCCTCGATATCGAAAATCATATAAGGAAGACGATAAACGGAAAGATCATCTTCTCTATTTACTCTCATTCCGGCTCTAACCCTGATTCCTTGATATTTCATTAACGTTATATTTCTTTGTATAGGAGCAGCAAGTTAATTAGTATTTTATACTGATACTAAAGAATGATCGAGCGAATGAATCTCGAATAATAATGAAATAGCATAAATGTTCACTCTCTGTTTGTCTGTTTTCACCGTCTAGTTCAGGATGTCGAGCCTAGAACTGCTGAATTTGGCACAAATTGTACCAAAGTGCATTCTGGAGAGACTTCTTAAAACTTTAATAGTTTTTCAATTGCCTCAATTTAACTGAACATTTGCTGTGGTTTTTATATTTAATTCTAGAAGAATTATCGGCTCAAATTGTATTTATTTTAGAACTGAGGAAATGCTCTCTCCACTGATGCCGCTTTGATGGAGTTATCAGTTATAAGTTTTATTTCAAATAAATATTTAAGGTTTATTTCCAATTTCATTTTTAATTAAACAGTATCATTTTCATTGCTTCGGCAATTCTCCAATTTCTATTTCCAATTTTGTTTCTAATTAAACAGTATCATTTTCATTGCTTCGTCAATTCTCCAATTT
>BGPR01000739.1:35411-47444 GCA_013235015.1 Araneus ventricosus
AAACAGTATCATTTTCATTGCTTCGTCAATTCTCCAATTTCTATTTCCAATTTTATTTTTAATTAAACAGTATCACTTTCATTGCTTCGTCAGTTCTCCAATTTCATACGTTATTAAAACAAAAATTCAGAAGTGCCTATAATATAATTTTTGGTAATTAATTTCAAAATATGTTTCTACATTCTTTTTACCTTCACTGTTATTCAAAATTGAAAGAATTTTCCCTTTCGATCGATTATTGCGGAAATACTAAACCGATCGCTCATAATAAGAATGCAGCTCTTACGGTGCGAATTCATACTAGAAATAAGGCAGTTTATGAAATCTTAGAAGCAGTCTGTCTCATTTCTCCAGAAAAGCAGTTATTAGGTATTAGGAATTTCTGACAGGGGGATGCGAGCTTCAATTGCTCTCTCAAGTGCTTCCCTGATATGTTCGACAAGATTCAGGTCTGGAGATCTGGCTTGCCAATCCGTTAAGCGAATATTCTCACTTTCCAGAAACTCGTAAACTAGCTGAGTCTTGTGTGGGTAAATTTCGCCGTCTATAAAAATGAAATCAAGGTCAAATGAACGACTGAAAAAGTGAACATAGGACTTCACGATTGTATCCCTCTACCACATGGCAGCCAGAAAGCTTTTGCCAAAGATATGGACGTATGTGTGCCCATCGAACGTGATATATGCTCAGAATCATTAAAACTTCTCTGTGTTTTCTTAAGTGGTCTGTTTTAAGGATGATTGGATGTTGAATGGCGGGAAGTTTGTTCCTGGTTATCTTTAAATGAAACTTACTTCGAACCCGGTACTCATCAATAAACAAAATGATCCTCCACCGGTCCCTAGTTCAAAGTCAATGTTCTCTGTGCCATGCTAACCAGGTTGTCGCATGCGTAGAAATGAAGTGAAGAAGAAATGTGCAGAGCAGAACTTCTTGCATACGGAACTCTCTCATGTCGCCCTTTAGGAACAGTAATCCTTGTCCCAGGTTCTTTTCTTTCTTACATAGCAATCCGATATCATCAATAACTAGTTTTTATTCAAATATCAGCAAAGATGTTTTTAAAAAGTAAGTAGAATTAATTTTCTAAACAAATTTTCCAGTATTTACATATGAATAAATAAAAAAATAGTTAATAAATTGCATTTTTTACACCAATTATTTTAACATCAAATGACAAAATATGTAGCTTCTGTATACATGGGTTTGTTTAACTGTGAAAAAATTATGTAGATTCAGAACTTAAATAATGGTATAATTATTTCTACCAATATATTAACGACCTTACAATTCCTACAAAACTTCCGAAAATCTATCGTTTAATTTTTCCATGACAGTTCAAAAATATTCATGCAATGAAATTATTTAATTGCCTTTAAATATAATCATATTTTTATCAAAATAAGGATCACTAATCTATCAAACTAATATCCTTGTCATTTCATTGAAACAAATTACTGATGAACTGGTTATAGAAATCCACAACACGTATTCACCTATCAACAACAAAGATTGGTTTGCGTATGTGAGTAAAAGTTCTATTTCAATCTCAATCGCTGCTTTAATCACAATTTCAGCCATTAAATTTTGAGAACAATGTTTCTGATATTATTCTTACATTTTACACGATTTGGGTTTTTTGTTCTTGGTTGTCTTCAATCAAATAGTCGCATGAATTTCTTTTTAATTTTTGAAAAAAAATTCTGTTGTTGTTGGTTGTGACAAATCAAGTCTTCAGATGAAGTTTATTATAAGCAAAACAGAAATAACTTTATTTTTGTTTCTCCTTTTTAAAAAATTCATTATTAAGTATGCTTTTTCCTCAGCTATGAATAATTGCATCACACTCTAAGTATGAAGATATAATCTTTATCATTTATGAAGTAAGAAACGAAGTATCTTTGCTTGTAAGCTGAAATTCTTTGAATAAAGACCAGCTATCACTACCAAGCCGTACAGACGAGAAGTTCCTCGATCTTAATGGAATCCAGACAAACAACATGCAATATTCACACTGATTTTATCTCCATTTTCGACGGAATAAAACAATATTTATAAGTATGCTTTTATTTTAAGCAATTAATCACCTTATTTCAGAAAAAAAATTACATCTCAGAAGTGAGTGTTGAGGATTAAAGAAAGAAATTTGAAGTTAGCTCGGCTAAATTTCATAAGAAACTAGATGACGTACCCGGCCTTGTTATTGATAAAAATATGTTCAAGTCTAAGTATTAATAACACCTTCAACTCGACAAAACAGTTTTTCACAACAGCATCTTTCGTTGACTTGCGTTCGTACTCTCCCGTGTCGCCTGACCTTCGGATAAACCCCTCTCTTCTTGCAGTCTCCGCAATTTGAACTACTTGGCACGAGTTTAGCAACCCTTGTGACTAAAGCGGGTCATTCACTGTTGCTCCATTTTGGAATTTTTGGAACACTTGAAGGAAAAACCAATCGTCAAGGTCGAAAACCAATGAAATTTGGAGCAAATGAATTGCAAGTGGTGGAATTCCAGCGAGCTCAAAATCCAAAACTCCATCCGCCGACTCCAATTTGGGACCTCGATGCGAGGGTACCGGTAAAACAAAGGATCTGCCTACATTGGGACCTCGCGTCGAGGCGAGAAATGAAACTGGACATCCCCGTGTGGGGGAGGAGGAAAATGGGTGGAAAGAATTCTGCGACGTTGAACCTTGTCTCATAACAAACTTTGGAACATCCGTGAGTGTTTTGCCTAATTTTTCGACTAAAATGAGTGGAATACAAACCAGCAGTTGAGAAAAATGGCTTAACCTTTCTTTCTCGTGAATGCCCAGGCTAACGTCATTGGATTACCGTGCCTCCATATCAAGAGGTGTGGTGCATGCTGTGAAATAAAAGCAGAAGTAAAAATTCGGCCTTTCCGTTAATGTCTGAAGACAGCAATATTTATACAGTAATTTTAACAGTGGCAAAATGACGTGAATCAAGGATTTGATCAAACAATAAATTGGTTTGAATTTAAATATAACAACTGAAAGCACTGCTACAAACTGCGTTTAAAATTGATTTTGAAATGTTTATTAAAATTACAGTGAAGCAATGAAATTGATAACTTTAATTTTTTATCTCTCTAAAAATTATTTTCGTACCATAATTAATTCAGAAGTTATTGGTAAAAAATGAGCTCAAACGCCGACAATTGACTTAATTTTTGTAATTTAATTAAATATCTTGAGAATTAATTAGTTTTAGAAGTTGAAAATACCACAGTCGACCTAGAAATGGACCCCGGAATAGCATTGTAAATTTCATGTCGCTACTGTTCACCGTTTAGGAGAAGTTCTTGTGACAGATTAACAAACAGACGCATGCATTTTCTGCTTGATATTATGGACGAGTTTTCTGTTCTGTTTATTTACTTTGACTACGTCATTCTGGTGTAATGCCAAAGTCAATGGAATCTTCAAAGCGGAAGTCCAAAAGCCATGCAAATAAAGTCAAGGTTTTTAATGTAAGTAAACAAAACAGGAAACTCGTCCATAGATGAAATAATATTAATGCTTTTCGATACTGTAGGGAATGTTGTGTTCAATCCATAAATAATGCATCTTTCAATAGACAGTTTATTTAGTATCTCTAATATTATAAAATGTAATATATATCGACAAAAACCTCTAAAGCATGGTGCTTTGGAACTATCTATCTTTCCATAGTGTTTTGGAATTATACATCGCCACTGTGAACATTGCCTATGGCCACATGGTCGTTCTAGTTAACCAATGCAAGATTCGAGTTTGAAAGAGAGGAAAACTGACAGAAATTTAAAGGATCCGAAACACCATAGCATGATAATATTTTGGGCTTCACTCGTTTATATTTATATTATTTTTAAAGGTTTACGGTTAATTATATAGCAACGATAACATGCACACAAAAAATGCGTTTATCGTCGCAACGCTTGAGTGTATAAACGCAGTAAATGAAACAATGAAAAGTATTGTTGTAAAATAAACTTTTAAAAAATCTTTCTTTCTTAAAAATTTATTAAAATTAGAGAAAAAATTGAATGCAAATAAAACTGGCGTCACTGAAATTTTATGACTTTTAAAGTGGCTTAAAAATTGGATTTGTGATTTAATATGCTTCGAAGTTATTAAGGGAAAACGTTAACATTTCGATTCATTTTTAATTAAAAAGTAATTGAAATTTTGGAAAACAATTCATAAGCACCTACTACCCAAGAAGTATCGACAAGGCTGATTTGGCGGCTCCAGGTCCAACTGTCTGGCCTGGAGTGTGTTTGGTGCGATGTTTGCAGCACGCACGTCGTATGACGAAATTTACAGACAGAATCCTACCTTTTAAACATTAATGTTGAAAAGGAAAAACGCCCTAATTCAAACTTAAAACAGTAGGATCGCGCCCAGTTTCTTGTAAACAACTTTTTATAGGTGAAAACAAGGCTAGCGTCATCACGACGTCTCATATATAGGTAAAATTCTTTCAACCAATAACCGAAAGCAAGCGTCACCTTGGCGTCTCGTTCGTTTGCATTAGTAGATTAGTAGATTAGTCTTCCAACAGTTCTCTCATCGAGCCACATCTGTGGATCCTCTCAGCCACTCCACTGTCATCACCGCATCATTGGACAGACGAATCACATAATAGATATGTTAACGTAGCAAAATTCTTTCTAAATTAAAAGGCAGCTTGAAATTACATTTGTCTACTACTTCAACAAATAAAAACGTTTTTAATTTTTAAGACTTTTATTATATTCGGAAGCAATAAAAATAACAATTTACGTAAAACGGTTGCTAAATATATGTGAGACTATTTCATTACAGCCCCTTGTGAAAGAGTATAAATTCAAAATTTTCTGCATCTAACGGGGTGAAACGAGTTTTATCATTTGACCTGCATTCTTGAAAAAAGAAAGACAAGAAATAGTTTTTGGTTGTAAATGCAGAGAAAAATCTTTCCAAAATCTTTTTTGCTTCAATTTACTATAAATATATGAAGATAAAATAATATATATATATCTTGAAATTCTGTAGTACTCAAGTAAATGCGGACAAAATCGAAAGATATCATCAAAACTTAAAATTTTATACAATTAATTTTCGTTATTTTCTGTCAAATTTGCTCGATTACCTCGACAATCAAAGGGATGTCTAAACAGAATTTTTATAAAATGATACCTATGTATTATCTAAAAGGTTCAAGACATAACCAAATTCTAGATGAAAAAATATTTTTTTTAAATATTCTTCTTTGTTATTTTTTTCTACTTTTTACATTTTTTAGCCATCTATCCTATTAAAATTCGAAGGTAAACAAACGTATGTATGTATGTCCTTCTATCTTCTCACGAACCGCCGAACGGAGAAGCGCGCGGAAAGTACCAAAAGATGGGGAATAATCCAGGGAAGCCGTTTCGGCCATTTATATTCCGAAATTTTAATTAGTGAAAAAGATATTAATTAAAAACTAATTGACAACAATGCTTTTCATTGTTTCGGATACTTTATAACAATACTTTTCATTGTTGCAGCGCAATTCAAAATTTATTTTATTGTTGAAGTCGTTTACTTTAAAGAACATTGTTACAACAACAATAAAAAAGTGACGCTGACAGAAATAAAAAAAAATGTATTGTTGCAATATGGAAACCTGAACAATGCGACAAGTCAATGTGGATAGAGTTTTGTGTGGGTTTTGGTAATTGATATAAAGAAACAGGGAAAATTAAATCGCTCATATAGGGTTTTTACTAAAACTATTGTTTTCTATGAGGTTTCACTTTTAGATTTCATGTACTCAGTGCATCTTGCTTCATGTGTATATAAACTGGAGGCGGGCATATGAAAAAATACGGATTCCGATCAACGCTGGGTTATCTCATTCCTTCCGTACTAAAGTCAGACAAAAAAATAATTCCGGAATCGTAATTTTACAAAATAAAGATTATTTTTGCGATTTTTTAAAAGTATATTTTGAAGCCTTTACGCGGACGGAATGATGAACCGCTCTTTTCTCCTTATTTATTTAGGAGAGAATGTTGGGCATGTGTCACATGACCTCACTTTTTCTCTCCGTCAAGGAATGACGCATTATTCGAGATAGCCCGTGCAACGCCGGGTCACGTAGCTAGTATTTTAATTAAAAATCATAGTTGTCTTAGGAATGACCTTAATAAATCTTCCGTTCGGTTACAGTACACACAAACTTCCTCGTCCATTAATAAATAAATAATAGTACACGAGATTTAGCAGAGTAGAAAAATATGCCGTCAGAATAAAAAAGAAAAGCCAAAGCTCAAAAATTCAAAACCGATTAACAATAAATCAGCAATAAATTTACACTAAACAAAAATTAACTTCGCGAAGTAACTCTTCATCATCCTTCATTCATTTATGACCCAAACAGTATTCTTGCCAAAAAGCCTTTTGCAACTTTTTGCGACAAATTTAGAGGCTACGGAGAGCCTAATTGCTTTTGTTAGGAGAAATAAAACATTAAAGCCATCTCTGTTCGATGGCAACAGTCAGGAATAATGAGTTGCATGTGCTTCAAGTCAGCACCGTTAATTCAACTACCATTGCTTTCATGGTGACGATAAAACTCGAAGAAGCTATTACGAAAAATATTTTTTTTAAACCGAAAAGTGCTGCAAGCTAATCCAAAACTTTTTCTCCAATGCTTCAACCATTTCGACCGAGGATGGAAGAATAAACCTTCATTTTATGTCTAAGAGAAAAAGAGTACAGTAAAATGTCGATCGTTATTTAAAGTTTTCTGTTTCATTTCAGAGAAAAACATTTCGTTTTTCTCAAATAATTTCTTCTTAAATTTCTGTAATCTCCGTTTTCGTTAGTATTGCACGCCTCTACGAAAATTTCACATTTAAGAGTGAGTTTTCTCATTTCAAAAATTATAATGCTTTCCTCTTCCTCTCACATTTTTAATATTGTTTATCTCAAGGCCAAAGATTTTTTCTTTATTCAAGCGTAGCTCAAATATTATAATAATTTTATTGCAGCTATTTCATACCATCCACAAAAGCACATTTCCCTATCAGCTAGAAAGTAAAGAAAAATTTATTATCCAATACTTTTATAAATTTGCTCCACTTCATGGAAAATTAAAAGGATGTCTAAAGAGCAATTTTAGAAAATGATTCGTACTTATTATCAAAAAGGTTGAAAACATTACGAAATATTCGTGATGAAAAATTATTTTCTTTAAATATTACCCATTCTTTTATTCTATTTTAATTCTTAAATTTATTTTGCAATATAGTACCCATAAATCATGTTTGTCTTAGAAATGAAGTCAACAGGTTTTTCTTTCATTTATAATGCACTCAATTTTCCTCCTCCGTTAATAAATAAATATCCCATTAATAATGGTACACGTGATTTAACAGAATTCTTTATTGAATTTTTAATGTGAAAAAATGAACAACTTTAAAAAAATACTTTATTCTTTCTCTTTATATATGCTTCTCAATTTTGGTGAAATTTAGTTTGTGATGTTGAAAAAATATGCTGCTTCACTAAAAATATAAACATAAATGTCAAAGCTCAAAAATTCGAAACAGATTAACATTAGATCGGCAGTAAATTTACACGAAATAAAAAATAATTTCGTGAAATTATTAGCATCCTTCATTTATTTCTGAGCAACCTAGACAGCATTCTTCCCAAAAACGTTTTAAAACTTTTAACGACAAATTTAGAGGCTATTGCGAACCTAATTTCTTTTGTTAGTGAAAGTAAAATACTAAAGCTATCTCTGATAGGTGACAATAGCCGGGAATAATGGACTGCTCTGCTTCAAGTCAGCACCGTTAATTCAACTACCATTGCTTTTATGGTAACGATAAAACTCCGAGAAGCTTTTACGAGATGGGATTTTTTTTAAAAAAACCAAGTGCGGCAACTAATCCAAAACTTTTTCTCCAAAGCTTCAACCACTTTGACCGAGGATAAAAAGCCAAACTGTTATTTTATGTCTAAAAGAAAAGGAGCAAAAAATGAGTATAGTAAAATATTGCTCGCTTTTTTTAGTTTTCTGTTTCCTTCACAGAAGACTACGACTCGTGTTTCCTAAACGATTTCTTCTTAAATTCCAGTAATCTCCGTTTTCATTAGTATGACACGCCTCGACAAAAATTCACACCGAAAGAGTAAATTTTCACATCTAATGGCTACAACTATAATCTTTATTTTTTCTTTCTCGCATTTTAAATATTGTTTTCCTTCTGTTAAAACATTTTCTTATTTATTCATATATAGGTTCAATATTAAAGGGAAACTAGGATACTTGACCCTACTTTTACTTTTTCTTATATTTCTCGAATACTTAAATTGTTAGCATCATATAAAAAAAATTGTTTTAAAAAATGAGAAATGTCCTTGTGTTAAATTGATATCTCATTTAATCATAAAATAAAAATATTTTATGAAATCGCTTAGTTGCAAGTATCCCTAACCTTAGGGATACTTGACTCTACATGCAAAGAGTACTTAAATTCTTTTGCTAACTTGTATGTACGTGAAATTCAGACATTGTAGCGGTTACAATTCACTGCCTTCTCCTTTTTATGGTAGGTGGCGCTACTAGAGACATCCGGGTTTTTCCCATGATGCCTCTCTCTCTTCTTCTTCTGTGTACTCGTGTTGTGTTGTTGTTCTCTGTCTTGCGTCTTGTACCTTTTAATGTACTGTGTCGTGGAAATTAGCCATATAATAAAAATTGTTCCTGAAATTGAATTAATTCTTCAACAGTGGTATTCCATATAAACATGGGTCTCGTCCCTCTACAATATTAGGTTAAAACTACTGAATTAAAAAAAAGGCAATTACGATGTTTTCTCAAATTGGAATGAAGATACTATTCAATAGATCATATGACCAAAGGTCAAATAGAAATGACACACACAATTTAACCAATTATCTCACAATCTGAGTAAATCTCGTTGGGTCAATCTCGTAGGGTATCCTAATTTACCCCAATAATTTTAATGTGTTAAAACTTTATTGCATAACATTCACAAAAACACATTTCTCTATCATCTAGAAACTTTTAAAAATTAATTTTTTTATAAAATGAAGATGTGAAAAACCCAGAAAAGTCCTGACAACTTGTGTTTATTTATTTTATTTACGTATCAAATCATACCGAATATTACAATTTGCTTTTCTGTTATTCTCTGAGGCTGAATGAATACTATATTTATCGAAGCTTCTGTCGTGTATTGTAGCTGTCATTGAAGAACGGTAACTTTAACCGATCGTGGTATTTCTATTGTAAATGCATCAAATGATCAATGATGCATCATTAATAGCAATGGGTACTTTTCCGTTAGAAGGGCGCAAATGTCGCCAATTGTGAACCAAACGCGAGCCAAGCCGACAAGCGAAGCGATTTTCCGTTAGCCGGGCGCAAATGTCGCCAATTGTGAACCAAACGCGAGCCAAGTCGCCAAGAGAATGGTTGTAAGAAATTT
Organism: Araneus ventricosus; assembly: GCA_013235015.1. Taxonomy (NCBI): domain Eukaryota; kingdom Metazoa; phylum Arthropoda; class Arachnida; order Araneae; family Araneidae; genus Araneus; species Araneus ventricosus. The sequence goes on from BGPR01000739.1 coordinate 44,909, forward strand.
GGCGATTTTTCGCTTGCGCCAGGCTAACGGAAAAGTACCTAGCAATGCTCGAAAGTTTATTTCATTGCATTTTGGAACATTTATGATCTTATTTGTTTGAAAATAGTATGAAAAAACGTTCATACTGAGCCTACATCAAATGTGTTGAATTCAGAAACGATAACACGATTCATTAATTTACATGCTTCAAAGCATCATGTAAGTAGCAATATGATTTCATATAGCTCATTGATTCAAATGATGATTTGTTCGGTAGAAAAGTTTTGCAATAAAAACATCCTGACTCTCGAAATTATTTTTTAACTTTGGCAAGACAGCTGTTAGTTATTCATAATAAATTTTGCAGTTTGTCCCAGCTAATTTTAATTTTATTTGATTTTCACATTTCCCAGCGTGCGCTAATTATTTTTCATGCATCAGGAACTTTTATATTGATGCCTCCTTTAATCGAAAAGTAATGTTTACCAATTATTTGTATATTTATTGCAATTGGATTTAAATGTGAAGAGAGAAATATATATTCATTTTATATGGATAAATTTGCATCGAATATGTCGGATTATATCTGATTTCTGACAATTTTCGAGCTGAACCCTTTAAAAGGCCATTTTTTTCTAGCAGTGGTATAATAAAATAACCTCGTTATATGGAGATTAATTTAAGAAAAAAAATTCATGTAGCTTATTGGATGACATTATTTTTTTGTTAATTAATTACCAAGTCAAGACACTTCGTGTGTGTGTGTGTGTGTGTGTGTGTGTGCGCGCGTGCGTGCGTGTTTATGATAAAAGTTGATTTGATGTTGTTTCCTTTTGTCAGAGGTTTTATATTTATTTCATTTCTAGCCGCTTGTGGTGAACCATCTAATTCGCCGAGATTATGGCGTGTAAAAAATTACAATAAAATCCTTTACGCGTAGCTTGAAATTAATGGTCCTCTCGGCAAATTATATTTAAATTTCAAATTTTCATTAACATGCAATATGTACTATTTTGAAACCTTACACTTGTTCTGTTCATTGTGCTAAGCACCTGCCAATTCTCTCTATCTGTCGTCTCACCTAAAAACTGAAACGGAAAACAATTAAATGCCAGCTAACCAATAACTTGCTTGTTAGATGGAAATATGCTCAAAAAATACATAAAGATAATGAGTGAAATCACTCAGCCTCGGAATTTGGGTAATACCGAATATGTATCATAATTTTTGTAATATCTTAGAAATTTTTTTTACTGGTTCAATAAACATTTTAGTGCACTACAATAAAAAATCAAAATGTCAAGCTTCAAGAGCGATAATACATCTTAATACTTCCACTTATACTACAGAAAATTGCAGAAGTGTTTAGAAATGTGCAAGTTATAAAAAAAAAATTTCATTACAGTTTACTTTTTAAACTAAACTTTATCTGTAATTACTACAAAACTAAAACAATTACAAATTTTTATTAAAACCATACTTTAAAAATAAACTAATGAGTATGGAAAAAAGCCAAATCTTCATACCTTGACTATCAAGAATGAAAGTGATGATTAAATCTTAAACTGAATTCTAAATAACCTAATAGACTTAATTGATATTTCTATTTATTGATGTGCCCGGAAAGTTTTTTTAATCTTTTTTTTAGAAATGACTCGATTTTCAATAGTTCTTAAGCGAAATAAATTTAATAAAAAATAGTTTCTAAAAACAGGCTTTTATTAATTTGCTAAAACGAGGATGTTTTCATTTTAATTATTTTCCCTTTTTTATGTGCCATATTATTCATAGTAATGTTTCTTTCAATATAAAAGTAGATCTGTCTTCCACTGAATTATGTTTTATTTTGTTCAAAGTTGAAATGTAATATTTATATTTAATTTAATTGAATTAATTACATTTCTAATTTTATTCTCCTTATGTAGACTATAATTTATTCAAATTTTATAATTTATTTAAATTTTATTTATTGAGTCATATATAGTTTACTAGTTTACTTTTTAAACAATTTCATAAATATTTTAAAGAAAAACTAATTTGAAAATTCGTGTTTATTTACTTTTCCTGATTCTTTGACAAATTCGAGCACACTGGTAGTATTTGAATATTATATCAGAAGTGACCCATTGGCGGTGAAAAGAGCAAATAAATCAGGAAAAAAAATTTTAAAAGTCATACATCAGAGAATAATAATTTTCAACGTTTACGTTACAAAATAACGAAAAAATAAACTATTGCCAACAAAGCATATCTTTTTTCAAACCGAATCTGTTTGTCATCTTACCTTGAACACAATATATTGCTTAGTAAATCTTCAGGAAATCCCAAGTTGTTATCAGAGGCATATATATGTACTTCGAAAAATATCCCGCAGTCGACAGCAAAATCCTTAAAGCTCTTTAAGAAAGGAGTGGATTCCATAGCAAGCTGTGGTAAGAAACATACATGATTTATACTAGGTATTTCAGATACTATTCTTATCTTTGTTATTTTATTTTATTCTTCCACATCCAGATAGCTTTTGAGAAAGTTATAATATGGTTCCCTTAGAAGAAGA